>CAJHQQ010003205.1:0-48765 GCA_905132885.1 Moricandia moricandioides | reverse complement strand
ATTTTTCCGTGCTGGTGCAGAAGTAGTTTCTTCGGGATTTTGCCCAGATGGTTTTCCTTGTGCGTTCCAGGATCGGTCCAAGGGATCTGCGAAATCGAGTCTTCTTTCGTGGATTTTGGTTGCTCCACGCGGAAGAACGGCCCTGGTTCTTGCTGTTAGGGTTTCAACCTGCTAAGCGAGAGAACTCATGACCTTGTTTTGTTTTGCATACTTCTTTTCTAAAGTCAAGAACATCTTCTTAACCTCCTCGAACGTTGTGGTGTTTGCGTCGGCGTTAACCGCAGTGACGTTCATTGCTGGAGTGTTTTCAAAATTGTCGTCGCGAGTTTGTTTGTTGTGGAGATCGTGTGCTGACATGTTTGATTGAGTGATGGTGGCTGAGAGTTAGACTGATCCGTACCCCCCCCCCCCCTTCCCCTTCTAGAGCCAAACTGTGGGAACCGACATCCACACTGTCAATTTCTGATGAAAATAAGAAAGCTAAGTAAACCTAAATTTCCCAGATGTCCTGGATATCTGCTGAACCACACGCCAAGCAATCAATAATGAGAAGAAACGAAATCATTACGAGTCAATAAAACGAAAAGAGAGCAAGGAAGATCTTATTTTGAATCTGTGATTTGAGCGTTACAACAGGTAAATCCTAGACGGTAAGAGTCGTCGGCGAGTTCCTAGTTCTAACCTTGTAAGACTTTATTAACCTAGTTAAGTCGTAGCTCGATAACAGAAAAACGGAAATATACCTAAATTTCCCTAAGTGCTATGTTTGCTCTGAGTATAAAGTTGTGTGTGTCCTTGCACCTTCAACCATGGCATCCTTATATACTCCCCCTATAGGCGGTTTTCTCTTTCCCATTCTGCCCTCGGTCGAGTTTATTGCTTTCTGGGAATATTCCATTTTCCTTTGATCTTCGTGTATATCTTCGGAAACTTCACATTTATCTTTTCATGCAGGGATTGGGCTCGATTTTGTATAAACTCGTGAGTGAACTTTTAGCCAAGTTTTAGACCCTTTCGGGGCGTTTTTTGACTTAAGTGTTTTTACAATTTATTGAAAGAGCGCCCCCGAAACGACGTCGATTCCAAGAAATTTTGAATTTCTCGTATAATGGAGACAGCTTTAGGTGTTTTGTTGACAGTTGCCGTTTTATACGATTAATTTTAACCTTATACGAGAAAACAAGTTCTTATGATTTTTAAATCGTAAAGTTCTATTTGGTAACTCCGATCGAGATGAAAGCAGAGCAAGTTCCACCCGATCTCCAGGGAGGAAGCTACGAGGACAAGATGAAAATGAATTGGTTGATCCAACTCGCCGAACGGGCGAGTTGGATTATTTGCTCGGTCCAACTCGCCGAACGGTTGAGTTATATTGCTTGTTTGGTCTAACTCGCCTAACGGGCAAGTTGGACTGCTTGCTTGGTCCAACTCGCCGAACAAGTGAGTTGGACTGCTTGCTTGGTCCAACTCGCCGAACGGGCGAGTTGGATTGCTTGTTCGGTCTAACTCGCCCGTTCGGTGAGTTGGATTGCTTGTTTGTTCCAAGTCGGAGAACGGGGGAGTTGGACTGCTTGCTTGGTCCAAATCGCCAAACGGGTGAGTTGGATTGCTTGTTCGGTCCAACTCGCAGTTTGGTGAGTTGGATTGCTTGTTCGTTCCAACTAGGCGAACGGTGGAGTTGGACTGCTTGCTTGGTCCAACTCGCAGAACGGGCGAGTTGGACGATCAAGCCTTATAGTCGTTACGTTGTTTTGATGCTTGGGATCCGCTTGTCTGAGGCCTAAAGCAACCTTTGTCGAGGACTTAATGTATGAATCATTTTCAAAATTCATAAGAAACTCGTATTTGGTTTTCCTACTCTTCTTTTCTTTAAAATATTATCTCCTCTTTTCTAAAGAGAACATTTTCCGGGAAGTTTTAGGCGTTCATTCCGTCGTAACCAATTTTGACCCCAACAAATAGTGTCAAGAAAAGGATAACTACTCCTACTCGGTCGATCGACAGGTCTCTAGCACGATGCCTCCACGAGCACCACAGCTCAGGTGGAGGTGATTCCATACCACATGTGGCAAACCAATAATCTGCGACCTCTTCAGGATCAATGGATTGTGGAATGAACTCGACCTTCAGAACAATTTTGCCATCTTGAACGCGTAAGCTCTCGGGATCAAATGAGAAAGGCACGGTGTTCTCAGACACTCTCTTGCTTGAAGACATGATAGAAATAATAAAGGAAGGAAAAGAGATAAAAAGATTGTCTATCTTATGGAAAGTTTGAGGAAGTGAGCAAGTAAATAATTTGAAAACCTTCTCCACATAGTAATAGAGGAAGAAATCTACTATATCTTTCGATGAAAATCTATTTGCTTTCAAACCTTTAGTTATTGATTTCGTCTAACACTTACCTAACATGCCTAACACCTTGAAAGAACATCACGACGGTTCTAGCAAGTTGGGGGGGGGGGGGGGGGGCTAACTATTAGGCTCAAAATTGGTTACAACTGAATCAATGTCTAGAAACTATCGCAGAGAATTTTTCTTCCTTTAAAGTAAAAAGAACATGAGAACTAAACCCTCGTAGGATTTAAAAAATAACGAGCTTTCATGAAAGACATACATCTCAATCAAAATAACTTTTGAAAATACGGAAAATGAGAAACCGCCGCGTCACGACTTCTCATCGTTTTATTGTTTCAAGTTCATCTTGCTCCGACCGTTGAACAATGTCGCCATAAGGCAATCAGAACACCCTCTCCGCGTCTAGTCGCCAGCAGACGACGAATTTGGCTCGTCCTCGTCGCCAGCTGGTGATCAGACCATCTTCTATGTATCTCGCCGCAAACAGGCGACGACATGGGCTCATCCTCGTTGCTAGCTGGCGACAAGATCATCTTACCCGCGTTGCCAGAAGGTGACGAACTAAGCTCATCCTTGTCGCCAGCTGGCAATGAGACTGTCTTCTCTGCATTTCGTCGCCAGTAGGCGACGACTCTAGGTCGACCTCATCCCTATCTGGTGACGAGACCACCTTCCCCGCGTCTCGTCGACAGCAGGTGACAACCCGGGCTCGTCCTCGTCGCCAGCTTGCGACGAGACCATCTTCCTCACGTCTCGTCGCGAACAGGCGATGAACCCGATTCGTCCTCATCGCCAATTAGCGGCAAGACTATCTTCTCTGTGTCTCATCGCCAGCAGTCGACGTCTCTAGGCCGACCTCGTCACCAGATGGTGATGAGATCATCTTCTCTGCGTCTTGTCGCCATCAGGTGACGACTCCAGGCCGAACTCATCGCCAGCTGGCGATAAGACCAACTTCCACTCGTCGTGTCACTAGCAGGCAACCACTCCGGCTCGTCCTTGTCAACCAGCAGGCGACCTAGCCTCTTTCTCCTTTTCACCATAAATCCCACATTTGTCTTGATCGAACTATCTGTTGTTTTGTCTCGCTTGAATTACCGTTGAAATTCTACAACAAAACTAGCAAATATTTATTTTCTCGTAAAATCTCAAATCAATCGTATGAAACGATAACGCTTAAATTAGCACCATTGTTATCTCAACTATACAATTGGTTTTTATCATCCTATGGAACCAACATTGTACCAAAGATGATTTATTCGAAAGAAATCTTTAAACCGTTTAAGTCGAAAAATGGCCTGCGAAGGTCTAAACGCGGCCAAAGCCCACTTACAATTTCAGACGAGTGTGAGCCCAAATTACAATGCTGGTTTACTTGATTTTCGCAGAGGTTAATGGAAAAAAGATAAATGTCAGGTTCTGAAGATAATCACGAAGATCAAGAGGATAAGTAAAATTTTCGTAAAGAAATAGGCTCGAATCAGGGGAGGAAAAGGAAAGAACACCAACCTAGGAGGCATATATAAGCAGAGCCAAGAAAAGGAGCACATGGACAAGAAAAAATCACAGCAAACTTAGCATTTAGAGCAATTTATGCAATTTGCGTTTTTGTTATTGAGTTGTGTCTCGACTAGATTTTAAGGTCTTAGGTAGTTAGGAGTAGAACACGTTGACAGCTCTCGCTACCAAGGCTTTTTCACCTGTTGTAACGCTCATATTCAGATTCAGAATAAGATCTTCCTTGCTTTGTTCTTTACTTTGACTTGTTTTATTTTTGTTTGTTTTCTAATTTTTATTTTTGTTTGGCTTAGCAAATTTTCGGGACCTCAAGAAAAGTAAGGTTTTCTTTGCTTTCTTCTATTCACTAAAATCAACAGTACGAATTTCGGTTCCCACAAACATGAACCATAGACCCTAAAATCTAGAGATAAAACCCTAGCTAAAGATTTGGTGAACTCAAAGTGATAAGTGTACATCATACGGTACATCACTAAAATTTGAACCTAATCGCTTAAGTTTAAACTTCAAACCTTAATCATAACTCGATGTTTTACGTAGGCTTTGTTAAAAAATGAAGGTTCAAATTAGTGGTTTAGCATTTATGATTTCTCATGTGGGTAAATACTAACTAGACAAGCATTAGTAAATCCAAACTTATTAATGTATCTCATATCCAACTTAGCTTCATCCATCTTTATTAACTTTAAAACTTTTTAAACACTTTTTGAAACATTCCCAAATTCTTGCAAATTTTATATGTTAATAATGAACTTTCATGTGTTCACTTTGTAGAAAATATTCTTATCTTCCTCGTTTGACTTTTCTATTTTTCAGATCTAATTAATCCTTATTGATAAGTTTACTATATTCTCAGTATCAGTAAACTTAAACCTTCTATTAGAGATCATTGAACTAAATCTACAAAGGAATAATAAATAGGAGAGATCACAAAATAAAATAAAGTATCCTGACGAGATTTTTTATTCAAAAAACTCGTATTAAAGAGGCATTCACAAACTGTCTACAATTTATTCATTGCTATAACAAACTTTTTATAAAGTTTTAGAACATTTTATTTTACATAAACTTTAATTTTATAACTAAATATAATATTGTAAATGTATAATTTTATATAATATTTATTTTAAACATTTTTTTTATATTTTCATAAAATTATGAAAATACGAAAGGAATATAAATTCTTTATAAGAACTATAAATTTTCTAAAATTTATGTTTTTATAAAAAATGAACTAATTTTAAAATTTTATGGAACATATAGTTTCACTAATCTTTACATTTATTTAATAACATGTAAAATATATTTCTTGAAAACAAATTTTTATATTTTTCTAGATTTAATTGTATTCCATAAAGTGGATGAGATATCTGTATATATTTGTAAATACCTGTAAATTTTTGAAATATCTGAAAACCTAATTTCGGTATTTTTCTGAAGTAAAATATAACAAAAATATTAGATACTCGTAAATATGAAACAAATCATAAAAACAGAAAATTATGGTTTTATTCCATTCTAGTCATCCAATTGACATTAACAAAATTAATGGTAAAGGTAGTATCAAAAAGATAATAGGTTAGTTTATTAATTATACACCTTTTGAAACTGCAATTTACACATATTAGGTAGAAATAGAAGTCAGATCTTATAATTTCTCTACTAGATATCTGTGGAACTGTTGATCCAAGGAATCTTTCTTTTTCTCTAGTAAGACAGGATGAATCTGACTGGAAGGTCCGGAAATTTTATTGTACCATGTCGTTTTCTTATCGGTGGAAAGGATTATTTGTCTCAAAATGTGTGTGATCTTCATGTTATTGAATGTCATGTCATGTCATGTGTTTGTCAAGAAAATATGGTTCTTCACAATTAGTATACAAATCAAATAAAATATATGTGACAACACTCCTCAGTGGGACCTAGTTGGCACTGCATCGCATCGACTCTAATTTATTCCTTGTGATACAACCTGCCCGAATTCACCAATAGACTCTGGCTCACATATGAGTTATTTGTGCGCTTGATGTTACTCGAACCCAAGACCTCACCTTTTAACAGCACTCCTACAGAGAAGATGTCACCAATTGAGCTGCAGTTCAACTGGTGACACCTTCTCTGTGGGAGAATCGTTAAATGGTGAAGTTCTGGATTCGAACCTCACCAATAACTTACCGGTGGATGTGGATATACCCACGGTTTGTCAGTACGTTGCAGGGCTATCTGAGTTCCACAGGGGAAAGCTGTTATAATATTTCCACTAAAAATCAATGGTCAATGGTCACATCACATTAGTTGTATTTTCTGTCTCAACCAATAAATTCGAACAAAATTAGTTCTTACCATTCGCTTGATTATCCAAATTCCTTCAAACTCTTGTTTGATGAATTTTTAAGTAAAAGGAAACTTTTTCCCTGTGTTACAAAAAAAAAAGGAAACCTTTTCCCCTTTATGTTCAAAGTAAGGCAACTTTTATAAAACCTTATTACCTCAAAAAAAATCTTGCGAATCCTGAAGCCAAATATAATTTCATGGGAGTAAATGCCCTTAACATAATTAATGTATACATGTCAATCTAGTGGAATGGAGTCAAAGAGTAAGGAGACGATATGATCAGTGATTTTGGCTTTTTCAGGAGAGCCATGGCCATCTCCATATTGATACATGCATTGCGACATACGTGCCAAATTCATTATCGTTTCCACAAAATTTTGAGGGATTAGGGAAGAGCAACTTTGCATTTTCTCGTAATTCATTTCGTCCCACATTTCGTTGATCATATGCCGCACGTGCACACGTGCTTTTTCTTCCGACACTCCGGTCTCGTTCATGTAACACTGGATAGATTTGAGGACATCTCCTCTCGCCAATTCATCCTATACATAGATACACATATTCATAAAATATAAGAAGGCCATGTATCAGTTATTTCACAAGTACTACATGCATATCTATTGTTTCAGTCATGTTTCAGATAAAACATTTAAAGATTATTCTTATAATATTGGTGGTGAACATTGTAATCATAGTTTTAAAGTACCTTAACAAAACATTAAATTTTAGTTGGTGGGTGATGGCTGAAATGAAAAGGTTGGTGTAAGAAAGGCGGTTAAATGAGAATTACAAGGATGACAAACTTGTGCCTTCAGCTAAAATTAAATAAACTTAGAAGAAATTGGTTTACCGGCGAGGTTGCAAGGTCGTTCACTAGACGGAACACAGACGCAGAGCATCGGACCATTTTTTGTTGGTGTTCGGACAATGTCTCCAGAACTTCAATAGATAGTTGGTCGGAGAATACACAGTAGAAGTGAACAAATATCGTTGGGGCTGCTATTGATTTCCAAGCATTTTGCATATACTCTTCCATATTTGGTTCGTGCCCTCTTTTGTACCATATTGCTTCTACTAAAAATGCATTGCATACATCTGCCCACTAAAATGTAAAATAAGTAGAAAGGAGAATATCTTACAATATTTGCAAGAGTTTCCATGATTTTGAGACATGAATATTTTGTGAGAATGGTTTCATTTTGCAGGATATTTAGACAAATATGTGATAAAATAATATAACCTAATAATCATAAGAAAGTACAAGTATGTAGAAGTGTGTGTATATATATATATATATATATGTGTGTGTGTGTGTACAACAATAATAATAATAAACAATAAAGCATTAAGCGTCCAATAGATATTATTTAAAACTAGGTACCCTAAAATTCTAGAAAATATGTTACAAAAATGTTTCCTTGAAAATAATTTTTTTACCAATATTCAAGATAATTATTAGTATATACTTACAGACTTTTTGAGGAAAGGAATCACATTGATATTTTTAGTTCTGAGAATATCACATCCAATGCTATTGACTTCATTGTACACAACAAGAAAACACAACCTCATGTACTCGGGGAGTTCATCAAGACGATTCACATCCCAACTGAAACATATTATATAGAGAAAATTAAATTAGTATCATGTATACACATAATTATAAAAAAAACAACCACAAACATTGATGTAGAATTGCAATTTTGGAGTCTTTACTTTTCAAACGCAGTAGTGAAGAGTTGAAGTTCTTCAAGGGTGCCATAGATATCGTAGATGTCATCGATAGTAGTAATAAGTGCATTTATTTTGGCCATTATGCGTCGAACGTAACCAAATTTAGGCTCTTGGATTTGTCCAATAGTCCAAAAATAGTTCTCAACTATTCTATCTCTTGCAAAGTGAAGTTGATTAGCTAAACCTGTCTCCCTCCACCAGCTTCACACCACATGTATATCAAGAGGAACATATAAATAATATAACACTATTATACATTATACTATTCTACTAAGTAGTGATCTGAGTCGTGTGTGAAGTAAAATAGTTGATTATATTATTTATGTTATGTTGTAGTAAAGGAACTTTGTATAATGTGAGGGATGAATATTCAGATTTTTGTTCGGATACAATTGATCTATGCGGATATTTACAAGTTTTGGTTTAAATTTTGTTATAATCATTGTGGGTTCGATTCAGATTCGGGTTCAAGTACTCATTTAAATTATGCAATTTTTATTAAAAATTCAAATATACTTAATTAATAATCGATTACAATATTTGTTGTCTTCGTGTGCATATGCTTCAATCATGAACAAGTTCGACAAGGTATAAAACTTTCAAATTATAAAAAGTTTCACATTCCAGCATTTTAGTTCATGCAAATCTTAATAATTTTGTAGTTTCTTTCTTTCAACAATGATATTATTTAGTAGTTTCATGGAGCGAACTTTAATTCACTAATACAAAAGTTACAAGTACAGAAACTAAAAATGAGTTGATTAAGAAAATTAGTTTGTGAACATATTAAATTGCATGTGAAGTTAGAAAAAGTAGTGTGTAAACTTATTAAATTGTATGATTGTTTGAGAAGCGATCTCCTTGTGACACGTCAGCATTTTAAAGTTTAAATGATTGTGAGACTATCACCATGGCAATTTGTAATCATTATTATAAATAATTATCCTTTAATATATAGGAGATATCATTTTATGTTGGGGATTTCTAAATTAATTGAATTTTTATGTGTGCCAACACTTATATCCCAGTAGTTTGTTATGGTGTTGACTTTGTGTAATCATTTAGATTCAAATATGATAGCGTTCCACATACTCAATTGAATTTAAAAGGGCTGGAATACCATGTTAAAGTTTATGAAAATTTCATCTTAAAACTAATTAATGGCATAAATAAATGTATGGCCTATGTATTTTTGTTTTATCTAGAGTTGTAAATAGGTGTAACACATGTAGAATTGCAATATGTCTAGTAATTAACATATACCTGGAGACGTATTTAAGTTCTTCTTGGTGAACAGCTTGCACGATGTTGAAATCAAGCTTGACGAATTCCATTAAGACAAGGTTCTTGTTAGGTCTCTTTCCATACATATCTATGTACCATCTGGTGGCTAGCCTTCTCATTCGCCAATAGTAGGGCAAATCTAACGCTTGAACCACAATCTGTACGATGTCACATGATGCTAAATCTTTGTTACCATTAGTGTCAACAAAGTCTCTGAGTTGTTGAGTTGCAAAAAATCTGATGATTTTTTGCAGCTTAATATCCGATGTTGTTGAAAGATATGATGCCTCGTACAGAGATATTAGACCATTTATATCATCGCTCTCAAACCTCCCACAGTTCTCCATGAAAACATTAAATACATCTGTAATAAACAATCTCATTAGATATACTAACTCTAATACTTTGGTTAAAGTAACAAAGATATTACACACTGTATATCATTTCTTTTCTCCCTGATCTAACCGGAAAACGTCGTTTGGCAATAAGCTAAAAAATAGTTTCACACACACTCACATATATATATATATATATATATATATATATATATATATATATATATATATATATATATATATATATATATATATATATACTACAAATTATGAATGGTAATAAAAAATCAAAGAAATGAAATTTAAATTTTACATCCAAACTTTTTCTAAACTGATAAAAGAAACTTTAAAACCTCTATAAAAATGAAGGGACTGGAAACATATTTACCTTCTGAAACGTTAAAACCATGTTGTCTGAGTAGTCGGAATTTCAGCGCTGTGGCATGTAGATCTTTTTCCACTTTATACTCAGTGAAGTTTCTTCTATCTTTTTGATAAGAAGTTGTTAATATATTGTCAATTTCCCGTTCAAAATGGTAAGAAACCCCTAATTTTTGTAGATCGTCAATGAGCTTGAATTTCCCAATGTGAGTCATAGTCTCATCATCGAGCATCTTTCTTACATTTTCTTTCAACAAATCTCTCTTGCGCACAAATTTATCATTCTGAAACCAGTGGACATTGTAAATGAACATAGCTATGAACATATTCTACATCTTTCTAGAAGTTTATTGTATATAGGGATTATGTACCGTATATTTATTCTCGACCGAGAGGAGATCGTGATGGTCCCAAAGAGAAGGCTGATACTTTGCAGAACGACGAGGAACAACTGGAGACTCATCACCAGGTGTCGTTTTAGCTAGTATGGCGCATGTGAATGACCGAGGACGTTGGATAGTCTTCACAAGGCTGTAGACTGGCAATAGAAGAGGTAAACCCATCTGCTGTAGACTGGCCATAGAAGAAAATATTACTTTAGGTATCTGATGGTTGATACCTTTATATTTGCGTGTGCATGTAAATGAATACTTATATACGGTATATTTTATGTCCATGCATTTGCCTAGGATACGAGCACTTCCAATTCTAATGGAACTTTCTAATTTCGGGATTATTAAAATACATATACGTGTATGTATATATTTATATTGGTATTAGTGAGGTTATTAACTTTATAGGAAACTCGATCCTAAAGTATCTCTGTAAATAATTTTTGGGTTGAGTTTCCCTTAAAATAAAAAACTTCACAATTAAATATTAATATAAATATATACATATATATGTATTTTATATATTTATATTAGTATTTAATTATGGGATTATTAATTTTACGGGAAACTCGACCCTCAAGTATTTTTATAAATAATTTTTGGGTTGAGTTTCCCGTAAAATTAAGAACTCTACAATTAAATATATATATATATATATATATATATATATATATATATTGAGAACCCCAGAATTAGAACACCACTACCCCCATTAAGGTGCTCTTATAGTGCCTTATTGTGATTTGAAAACACAAGTTGCCTTTATACAATAAGTTTTGTGAAGGGCGTGTCAAGAGAGACCACAAAAAAGAAATTATAAGAGAAATACGTTAAGAATTTTTTTTCTCTTCTTTAAAATTAAAGTGTATATATATGTTAACTAGAAGTTTTCATGCTCCATGTACATAAATAATAATTATTAATAATATTAATTTCTTTAAAAAATAATTTACTTGTGACATTATTATTTTAATTTCACAGATTAGAAAAAAAAATCATAAATATTTATTTTGTGAAAATTTGTTTCTTTTGATTTGGTTTAACTATTTAGATTTTATTTATCTAAATTTCAATAGAGTTTAAATTCTAAATTATAAAAATCTTATTTATACCATATTTAATGATTACTTGTTTCAAGTATGTCTTTTATCCCTAATTTTAAGTATGTGCGTACTTAAAGATATAAATTATAACAAGTTTTAGATCTTTATTAGTTAAAATAATTTAAAATGATAAAAATAATTTTTTAACTAACATAATGAACCAACAAATGCTAATAAAACATAAAATAGTAATTATCAACAATTTTTTTATTTGATTAGTATTGCTTTAGTTTTGTATTTTAATGCACATTTACAATAAATTTAATATATATATATATATAATATTTATTTATAAATATATATATATATATAAGTTAATCAGAATTTTTCTACATTGTAATTATATTTAGTTTATTTGTTTATTTATGTTATATATATATATATTATTGTAGTAGTGATATATGATTTATGAGTTATTAATATATTTCAAAATTCTTACAAAAATAAATAAATAAATATATATATATACATAAAATTTATTTTATAATGATAGTATTAAAATTATTAGCCAATATCATATTTAAGAAGTCTTTCCAAATATACAAAGTCTTATAAGGGAATAATATATGTCATAATCAACCAGTTATGGTCTCAGACGTGGGGCTACGACCACAAAGTTGGTCTACAAAGGATTCTCTTTCAGATTACGCAGATTTTCATCCACAATTGAAAGAGGATACTGGACGAGTTATACTGTAGACATCATTATGCCAGCAAACTAGCCGTGTTAAACCTAACAAACATGTAGCCTTGCAAAAGGCTAACAAATGGACAATGAATCCACCAAATAACTCGGAATCCAGACCCAGTAGAGACAACTCGTACAAAAAATATACTAAACATTTTTTTTTTGGAATTACAAGGACCCTAGGCCCGAAACCATAGCATGTAATATTGGTTTCGTCCCATCTGCCACTCGAACTAGGGACCTCTGACACAATGGCCGGGGTCCTTTCCAGTTGAGCTAATGACCTCTTGTAATATACTAAACATTACTTACAAGAAATCAAATTTATAAACTTTAAAGATCAAGAAATCAAATTTACAAACTAGAAAAAATAGCTCAAAGATCTCTCAATCCAAGAGCTACTGGAGCTGGAGATCAACAACATATGGCTAGTGGGGAGTGACACTCACAAGGTGTAGAGAGACACCTTTCATAACATAGTGTCAACAAATACGAATTCTGTGTCGATCGACACCGTTCGCGGCAAAACAAATATGGTTGCTCAAAATGTGTTGATGCGTAATAAGCAAGGAAACATGCACCACCAAGAGGGTCATTTGTATAATGCAGCATGTCAAAAAATAGATGATCAGGGGGGTTGTCATCCCAGTTTGAAATTTTTGTTGCTTTGAATGTTGGGATTGAACGACAGAGGGCACTCAAAACTACAACATGCCTGATGAGTTCTACGCTAATAGGTCTGGACTCATCGTTCTGCATTCCCGAGGACAAACTTTAACCCAAAACCTGCATACATCTATTTTGTGTGTAAGTATCCCTTTCATGATCTTCCTCATGAGCATTTTGCGAACCGAAATTCACACCGTCAATTTCCGTAATCGGAGGAAAGTTAAGAAAACCCTAACTTTTCTCGAGGTTTCGGATTTCTGCTGAGCCTAAGAAAAGTGATCAAATTATGAATAACAAAACGTAAGATAATCAAATATGAATTGCGAGCGAAAAGAAAGATCTTATTGAATTGTATGTGCTTAAGGATAATGCGATGATACAAAAATTTTAAGAGCTTCGACCACAAGAGCTGTCGGCATATCCCTAGTTCTAGCACCTAAACTCTAAACCTAGTTTCAGTCTCAGCTCGATGACAAAAAAAATTGCTAAAAATCTTTCTAAGTGCTAAGTTGCAGAGATTTTCATGTGTTTGCGTCCCTCTCCCTTGCTTCTCTTATATAGGTCTTCAAGGTCGGTCGTCTTTTCTTTTCTGCCCCCGATTCGAGTTTATCTTTCATCACAAATCTTTCTTATCTTCTCGTTTTTCCATAATTATCTCAGAACTTTGACAATTATCTTCTATTCCATTTATATTCTGCGGATATCCGGTAGATCTTCATTATAGTTGGACTCATTCTTTTCTAAAACAATAAGTGGTCTTTTATCAGCTTTTAGACCCTTCCGGATCATTTTGCTATTTTTGCGATTTTTACAATTTCTTTCAGAGAAATTTTCTTTCGTATGATTATACAATGCTGGCCCCGCAGAATAATAAGACAACCGCAGAGTCGAGATAACAATGGTTTTTAAGTTAACCGTTATCGTTTTATACGATTGACTCAGAGTTTTACGAGAAGACAAGTCTTGCAATTTTTATCGTAAAACTTTAGCGGAAACTCCAATCGAGATGAAACATGAAACAGCCTAGTAAAGATTCAAAGGAGAGAGTGATGAAGAGGATACAGTCTAGTTGACCATGGGAGACTACATTTTGGGGAGATTTTAGTCGTTCATGGGCGACTAGACTTTGTCAAGGGTCTACTTGCCCGTGGGCACTAGACGCAACGTCTAGCCGCCCATTAGTGACTAAACTTGAAATTGACTGAGTTGTTCCCTCGATTGCCCGTCTTGATTCGTTAGCCAGGACGAGATGGCTTAGGCGATAAGGAGTTCAGATACGAGGATTTCTTGCTTTCTTTTCACCGAGAGAAAGCAAGAAATCCTCGTATGGCTAATAGTCCGAGGAGGAATAGTAAATCTCTTTTTCTATAAGTATGTGGAGTAAACTTTCAAATCCTTTACTTTCTCACTCAAAAGAAATTTTCCCAAGGTAGAACAATCCTTTTTCTCTCTTCTTCAATTTTTTTTATTTGTATCATGGCTTTCAACAATGAAGCTTCCGAGAGAGCATTGCCTTCCATTTTTGTTCCCAAGAGCTGGTGCGTTTGGGGTGACGAGGTTGCTCCAAAGGTTAACTTTTTGCGACATTTCTGTCAACCTTGAGGAGGTGAATACGTATTGGGAAGCGACCTGCGGTCTCCCACCTCAACGAGCGTACTTGTGGAGTCCCACGAGGCCGATCTTCACAGAGTCTGCCGAAGGGCCGAGTGAATGTAGGATTTATTTCCTTGCCACCATCCGAGACTTTTGTCAAGCCCCGAGGAGGTGGAGTTTCGGATGCCGAAACATGGGGAGAGTGCCAACTCCCCGCCTTGTGGCTTTTTACATGTTACGAGGCGCCCCTTCTACAATGTCGCCTATGGTTTCCCCTCCCGTAAGTCGTACTCCGGTTCTTGGGTCATTACGGCGTGTCGAGAAGCCACCTTTTGCTTGACGGCCTGCAGAACCTCATTAGAGTTTTGGTCCTGAGCTATGAACGAGGGATGGACCTAAGCGTCGACTATTTTCTAGCCTTTCTATATCCGAAGAGGGTGGGTCAGTCGACCCAATATTGTCTCAAGCCGAGAAATTTTATGACAGTGATTACATCGTTTACATCAAACTTTCACGGTTAGAATGAGCATTATTTATTAATCCAGATAAATAATTCTTATGTTATGGAAGAAATAATTCCATTCTTCAGACGAAGATGGGGCCACAAGGGTATCGTGGTCGACCCTTTGATCGTTTTTGTTTGCTTACTGATGTCTAACCATTTTTTTTTTTTTTTGCAGTTGTCGATCCTCTTCCTTTTTTTTCCTGCGGACACACTTTTCGTTAGGGATCTTCTTTGAGGCGGCCCGTTTCATTGGGGTTACTTTTCTCTGCAGCAAGTTCTCGCAGTGTTCGAGTACCATCACGCTCGATCTGATATCATATGGTCGTGGAGGAAGGATAAAATCCAGTCATGGACCAATACGTTCCTTACGAGATTCCCGTTGAGAGAGAGAGAGAGAGAGAGAGAGAGAGAGAGAGAGAGAGAGAGAGAGAGAGAGAGAGAGAGAGAGAGAGAGAGAGAGAGAGAGAGCCCAAGAACAAGCAAGTTGTTGCTGATGAAGGCGATGTTGCTTTTGATGGGGTGAATCTACCTTCGGAGTAGTGGTATCATGATCTCCTTGCTGGAGATGGGAGCGGTACTTGTCAGAACCTGCTGCTGTCATGCGAAGGTTGATCCGACCTTGACGACCAAACTATCTGTATGTGGCATTTTCCCCACCTAGTTGTAACATAGGTCCGTCCATGCACTGAACTATAACATAATCACCTGAGACTAGCAGTGAAAGAACTACCACCTCTAGATTTCAAATACCATAGCAAATCCAGAAAAAAATTTATCATGAGATATTGATTTTTGAGTTTTATCACATATCAACTACCTTAATGTGCACACTACCACAACCAAATCAAATGGTATGTCGATGTGGCACTTTAAAATTGAACCCACAGATACTAATGGCCACACGACGAGTATGCGATACAAGAGTAGGGCTAAGACAAAAGATGAACGTTTGGTTTAATATCCTAAAGTGATATATCATGGTTTTTATGGAGTTTTATCATGAAATAAGTCCGGTTTTAGAGTCTTTTTATATATGTTTCGAGTCTTGTATGAGTCATTGTAGGTTCAAATACGTTTTGGACAAGATTTAAGATTCTGGAGTACTTTGGAGGTTAGGTAGAGTTGGAGCTGAAACTATCAAGTTGGAAGTGATTTTTGGAGCTAGTTTCGAGCGACACCACTCATTAGTGTTTTTCGACACTCATCTTGTACAACAACTCCCCAACGAGTTTTTATAAAGTTTCAAAAACTGAAGATTGGCTCACAAATCAATTATTTGCAATGAAATATTTTTCGTGTTCAGACTTTATTTAGGTTTTTGAGAGTTTTGTAATTCATTATTCTGACCGGGAGACATATTGTATGAGAGCTTTTGGAGAGACAAATCATAATTCAGTAGAGATAATATTTCAAACTCCCTTATCTCTCTTTTTGAATTCTCATAAAATTATCTAAACTATGATTTGTGTTTTTGCTATTATGTCTAAGTAATCCACCTGATAGATTTAAGGGGTTTCAAGGTTAAGGATGATTTGTTAGACTGGATTTAATTGTTAGGGTAATCTATCAGTTCTTCATATGGATTGAGACTAATGATGGTTCTAGATTGATCACTCGGAATTTAGATCTTAGGGTAATTCAGAGACATTAAAGTGTTATTGATTTCATGAACTAGTATTAGATCAGAAAAATACCTATATGCTAAGAGACTTAGTTTATGGATTTTGTGAACTTATCCAAGTAATCTTTATACTTTACTGAATTTGTTAAATTTGCAAAGAGATTTGGAATTCTAGGATATAGACACAGTTAGTCTCTCCAACGAGAGTTGATTGAACTGAATATATGCTTTAATTTCTAGAACAATTCTTGTTAAATCCCTAGTAATCTTTTTGATCTGCAGTTATAAATTACTTGTGAATATTTCTTAGGCACATTTCTCAATTGTTTACAACCACTTTAATACTACATTGCACCTCTTAATTTGCACTGCACCACTGCATTTCTGTTTAGGTTAATACTCTACATAAATGAAAATATGCAAAAAGACAATGTAATAGAAGCATTGAGTAACATAAAATTCACTAGGATTCAGACAAACTTACATGGATTAATCGTAAGAGAAAGCATTGAGCAACGTCTTGAACTCAAAACACGATAGTATAATTTATATAACCTATTTATTACCAGTTTAGGCCATATTATAGGCTCTATTTAGGGTATATTATGTGTGACTAGGCTATGTTTTAAGGTCTTTACAGGTCAAGGTATGTTTTGGAGATATATGGAGATACTTGGAGCTTTTGGAATATTTAGAGGAGAAGAATCCGTAGCTGAAGTACAAGACAGTCATCGATCGATGTTGCATGCTTGCCATTGATCGGTAACCAATTCACAAACAACTGATCTCAAGCCCAAGTTAAAGACAAATGATGAAGATACCCTGGACGAGTTTTGACCTAGATTTTAAGGTTTATATTTATGTTTTATGTATTTCACACAGAAGCGTATGGAGTTGGAGAGAGTTGAGAGAAGAGAGTTTAGTTTTCTATAATAGTTTTAAGGTTTCTAGGGAAGAAGATTCAGAATTCCTTAGGGAGATTTGTATTGGAATCCTGATATTTATCTTGCATTATATTCAGACTATTGTTCGTACTTTAATTATGTTTGAGTAGTTATCAACTAGATTTAGGGTCGAAGGATGGCTATCATGGATTAGCCTAAAAGTAGGATTGCTAGGTTAAGTTAATATCCATCAATTGAGTTATGCTTAATGCTTGCATTCTAGAGTAGCTAACTAGGATCTCGAAAGTAGGACATGGACGAGAGTAGGTTCTTTGTCAAAACAGACTCCACTGAACTAGGTTGTTAGGCGCATGCGAGAGCTGGTCTAATTAGCTTGGTGAACATATCAAATCTCGTTCACACTTCCTTTTTATTTCACCATCAATCAACATCACGTCTTAGTCTTCGATCGATGGTCTTTCCTTTTGCTCACATACGAGAGTTGGAGTTAAAAGGGTTAGAATAGTTAATATTTAGCTTCTAGAATATTTACATTTCCGTGTCTCCTATTCCTTATAATCTATTGAGCTTGAAACTCTATGTCTAGCATATTTACATTTGTGTTTCGTTAGTTTAATAGTATATTTTCATATTTGCATTATTATCATATTTCCATATTTCATCTATACTTTCTGATAAGGAATATTTGATCATTCAGATGAGGATGCTGATGTGCATCCAAGAAGGACGAGAAGCCACAAGACTAGGAAAAAATCTTTGTTCGATAAACCCATGACAGAAGAGGAAGAAAACATCTTCTGGGTAGAATAGGAGAAGCTAGCCAAAGAGCATACTCGGATCACTTGCAGCAAACTCTGACAAACTCAGAAAACTGTTGGAGACGAGCTTGATGAGATTCGCGATCTCCATGACTATAACACAAAAACGGCTGTGGAAGTAAAAGCGGTGAATCTCAAATTCACCATGCTACCAGCGCCGCACCCGAGATTGACAGACTTCTCAAAGAAGCTCGAAAAACCCCTTTCATCGCTCGTATCACCAAGACGAAAATCTCAGATCTTGGGAAGATCAAGATCCCCATGTACAACAGCACCTCTGATCCCAAAGGGCATCTGAAAACCTTCCATATCGCGATAAGTAGGGCTAAACTCAAGGAAAATGAAAGAGACGCCAGCACTGGGATGGTTTTCTCGTCTGAAGAAAAATTCCAACACAAGTTTCCGCCAACTCACTTCAGAGTTTCTCAAAGAAACATTCCATGTTCATGGATAAGGAAAACTCCAAAGTCGACCTTTGGAGTCTGCCCCAAAAGGAAGACGAGCCTCTCCGTGACTTCATGAACATATTCAAAATCGTTATGTCAAGAGTCACCGGGATTAGCGATAAGGTGGCTATAGACGCTGATAGGTCCTAATATTTTCCATTTGTACACCATGTTATATGCCCTATTTGAAGTCTGTTATGTGTGTCTATGATGTGTTTTAGAGTCTTTACAGGTCAATGTTCATTTTGGAGTATTGTAGAGATTATGAGGCTTTCTGGAGCTCAGAGGGAGAGGAACCTCATAGCAGGACAAATTAAGCAAAGTACGAGTCGATACAGAGCACTGCGTCGATCGGCGACACACCCATGGCGTTGATCAAAGGTCGACGTGCAGAATTCAAATTCATGAAATAACCGAATTGAAGCCCAAGTCATGGAAATTATAATATTTCCCCTGGACGAGTTTTACCTAGTTTATATTGTCTTTGTCAGTGTTTTATGTAAAGAGGACGATTTGAGGACGAAAGTGAATAAAGAACTACTTAAAAGACTTTTTACAGATTTATACTTGGTAGTTTAGGGTTTTTGGGAAGAAGATCAAGACTTCTTAAGCTTTGTACTAGAACCCCAATTTCTATCACTATTCTTATTCTTATGCATTATTTTTTGTTTATGATTATGTTTTGCTTAGCTATGTCTAAGTAGACACCTTGTTAGATTTAGGGTTTATTAATGGTTTTGACGGATTAGCAAAACAATAGAATTTCTCGGGGGTTGGAAGGGGGGGGGGGGTTATTAAATATATCATCAGAAGTGTGCTTACTGCCGGTGTTCTAAAATAGCTAACTAGAACCCTGATATTAGGATAAATGATACAACGAGAGTAGGATCGTTACCTGAGAAAATCATGTTGAGCTTAAGTTACTAGGGACAATAGAGAGACTGGTCTAGTAATTCTAAGTGAACCAATCGAATGTGGTCATTTAATACTTGACTAAGATAGCCATCGATCGATGTCGTTTGCATACCATCGATTGACTGTCATTCTGAATTTGCACATGAAAGTTGTAGACTCTGAGCTTAGCCACATGGTATATATAAATTATATTTTTACTTATTAAATTTGTGTTCTACGATTGAAGACCCCTTGGCTTCTATCCATTATAATTCACTACCTAAAAACACTAGATTTAGCTCTTTTCTTTAATTGTTCACAAACCAACTCATTTCTGATTTACTATTTCCTACAATATTAGAAATTTCCTAGCATAACTAAGTTGATTATCAAATATATTGTGTGCCATAGCTCTCTGTGGATTCTAACCCTAAGTACTACAACTGAACCTCTTATTTGAGAGAGTAATCAGTATTTGTAAGGTAATTTGAGCACGTATCAAATTTGGCGCCGTTTCCGGGGAGCAAGGATCACCATTAGATTTGTGTTGCAAGTTTTGTCTAGGCTTTCATTTTTCAGTTTACTTACAAAAAAAAAATCTTATGTCTTTCAAATGCATGCCCAGCAGTACCATAAGCAACAAGAAAAAAGACTTAGTCTTCTCAGACCTAGTAGCCATTGAACGTAGCATCCGCAAGGAGAAGCGACAAGAATCGATCGACGCTAACACTTCTTCGTCGATCGACACTCATCTGCCGGAATCGATCGACACCAACACTAAGACATCAATCGATGACGATTCTTAAGCAGTGATGGTTGCTATGTTGATCGTGACTAAGAATGAGTGAGGGGACCTGTATGACCTCGAAGGCCATCTGCGTAATGCAACATGTCAGAGAATTGATGATTAGAGGACTGTAATCCCCGAACCAGAAGAAGTTGTTGTAGTTCAAGCTGGAGCTGAAGCCTAGGTTGCTCAACCTAGAACGTTGGATGACTACAATCGTCCAGATCATTTCTATGCTAACAGATTTACTTTTCTTCCTCCATTATTCCAGAAGAACAATTTTTGAGCTGAAGCCGGCCTATTTCACCCTATGGATCATTTGGAACGATTTGAGGATCTTGTGTCTGCTATCAAGGCTAATGAGTCCATGAGGAATACCTTCTATGCAATCTCTTCAAGTATTCGCTTGCTTGAGATGCTTCATATTTGCGTAAGTAGCTACCACCAGGATCTCTTACATCGTGGAAAGACATCAAAAACGCATTCTTGCATAATTTCTTTGATGATACTAGAGCTAAGGATTTGAGGAGCAAAATTGCTACATTCACATATGAGCTCGCAGAGTCTTTCACAAACTCACATATCAGATTCAAATCTTACCAAAGAGATTGTCCACGCAACGGATTCAGTGAAATGCAACTTCTCAGCACTTTCTTTAGAGGTATTGAGTTATACCAGATGGCTTTAGATACAACCAGTGAAGGAAACTTCTGCACTAGGAGTCCAGAATAAGCTACCATACTGATAGAGAATGTGGCAGCTAGAAACAACACCAAGAATAATGATCGTGAGAGGACAAAATTAAAATGTCTTAGAAAATCTTAGGTTTGATGATAGTTTAGAGATTAGAAAGAAGGCTTAGCCAAAGAACAAGTCTAAATGTAACCATGCTTAAAAGTCTAAGAGAGGATTATGAACTGTCTACTTTATTCATTAAGATGAGATTACAAATATATAGAGTAGAGGTTACAAGGGTTTTCATAAACAAAGAATGGATCATGTGGTCTAGGATAGGTGAGGGAGCGCCTAATTTGAATTGTGGGAAAGGAGAGCCATTCAAGTGGTATCTAGCATCTTTGACCAGATGCTGGTTACTTTCCAGCTGTTCCAGCTTGTTAAGGCTTATCCTTTTTTCCTTTCCCATGGATGGATAAGGGTAAATACCCAAGGATAGGCGCATGGTAACTCCTTCCTTTATCCGGATGGTCTTTTTACCATTTTATTGTCCCAACCATTCTTCTCCCATTCTTTAATCCTTTTACCCAAAATATGTACCTCAACTTAACACTCCCCCTCTTGACCATGTGGAACAAGTCAAGCTTGGAATGCTATGAGATCTCTCTCATTAAAAAACTCATCAAGGAAAACCCATTAGGATAAAACCTTGATGAGGGAAAAAGAGTAAAAACTCCATAGCGAGGGGATTAGCTAAGCTTAGTGAGATCAATGAGTCCCAACCGGATGTATATGGACTCCATTGTCTTCTGTCTTGAAGCTTTAGTAAACATATCAGCTAGCTGATCCTCACTTCTAGTGTAGCACAGCAGTGTGACTCCTTGTACAATCATCTGCCTTACCTTATGGTAATCAATCTCAATATGTTTAGTCTTCTCATGGAACACCAAGTTGGAAGCAATGTGTATGGCAGCTTGGTTGTCACAATGCATAACCATAGGAGTGGCTTGATCAAACTCCAAGTGCTTCAGTATTCCCTTGATCCAAATTAACTCATTTCTCAACTCTAAGGTTGCCTTATACTCGGCTTCTGCACTAGAACATCAGACCACCTTCTTCTTCTTTCTCTTCTATGTAACCAGTTTTCCACCAATGAAGGTACAATAGCTAGTAGTAGATTTCCTATCAGCTCTATCAACACCCGGAGATAATATAGTGGAGGCTTGTATTTGTTTAAGACCTCAAATGGGGGCTGGTCTTGAATAACCTTGGTTGGGATGCGGTTGATCAAGTAGCATGCAGATGCCACTTCATCACTCCATAAACGTTTTGGGACATTGGAGTGAAACGTCATTGACCGTGCCACCTCCATAAGGTGCCTATTCTTTCTCTCGGCCACACCATTTTGTTGAGGAGTGTAAGGGCAACTTGTTTGTAGTAAGATTCCATGTTGAGAAATGTGTTGTTTAAAAGCATGGCTTGTATACTCCCCACCATTATCTGATCTAAAAATTTTAAGCTTAGCATTGTAATGGTTAGTCACATAAGTTTGAAAACTCTTAAATGCATGAAGAACCATATCCTTAGATGACATCAAAGTTATCGAGGTGTATTTAGATTTTTCATCAATGAGTGTCACAAAGTACTTATAATTATCCCTAGACAAGCATGGTGCAGTCCACACGTCCGAATGAACTAAATCAAAGCATTTATCATAAGTAGTACTAGAAGTTGGAAAAACAGTCTTACAATGCTTGCCTAAAATATAAGCTTCACACTCATTATTTTTAAACACTACACTTGGAACACATCAAGTTCAAAGCTCTAACATGAGTATGAAATAGTCTAGCATGCCACAAGGCATCATTATTCAACATAGAAGAAGAAGTAAATGAGTAGACATAATCAGGAACATGAGTAAGATCTTCTAGCATATATAAGTCTCTCTTGGTTACTCCCTTCCCAATCAGTCTTTTGCTCTCAATATCCTTAAACTTCACATCATTAGGGGTAAAAATCACATTGCATTGTAAATCATAAGTACACTTTTTTACGGATAGCAAGTTTGATGTGAAGTTAGGCATGTAGAAGGCCCTAGATTCTTTACCAAACAATTTTAGATTGCCTATTTTCTTAATTGGGACCTTCTCACCATTAGCTATCATTACATTACCATGAGAAGGTTCAATATCTTTAATAAGTCTAGGATCACTAATCATGTGATGGGATGCACCAAAGTCAATTATCAAAGGTTTAGACATATTGCAAGCATTATATGAATGACAACTTCTAGCTGGTTCATATGCAATCCTAGATTGATATAGATGATTATTTGGTTCATACTCAGTCCTATAGTGATCAATACTACCAGTTCCAACCAAGGATGCATCAAAAGAATACCCAAGGGTGTTACCATTGTCCTTGAAGATCTTGATTAGAGTATCAATGTCTGATCTCCTAATCAAATCATTTTCATTGAACCTCTGGCTACTTCGTTTAGTGGTTTATGTTTTCATGGCCACCATCTCTAGTTCATCTCCTTCATTGATCCGCTTTGAGGTACCCGCATAACTTGTCCCATGTTTCTCACTGGTTCCATAGGAGAGGTGAGCTCTTGCATCCTTGTCCTTCATGAACTTAGCCGGCTTCAAATGTGGGTGTAATATCCAGCACTGACTCTTCTTGTGTCCATGCCTCTTACAGTGATAACATATCCCATTGAACTTCCTTTCTTCAAACCGGTTGTGCATGACTCTGTTTGCTTGAGGAACTTCAACTTGATTGGCTAGAGAGAGATCTCCTTTACCTCCAAAGAGTCCAAGAGACCCTTGCTCCTTCTGAATTTGGGCGAATATATCCTCTAGGCAGGAAGCTTCCCGGCCCTAAGTATATGCTTGATCAGATCATTGTAAGTGGGATTTAAGGTCAGCAAGTGCCCAAAGACCTTGTCTTGCTCTATTCTCTCATTTAGCTCATCTTGGTCAGTAGTGTTTGGCCTCAACATCTCCAGCTCCGACCATAAAGCCCTAAATTTTCCCAAGTGTCTTGTAAACTCCATGTCCTCTTGAACCTGATTGTTGATTGCCCTCTTCACCTCAAACACCATACTCAGGTTTGAGGGATCTAACGAGCTTTGGAGAATAGACATAACCAGCATGTCTTCTTGCACCCACTTGTCCTCTTCACTTGTGAGATCCTCCTCATAATTTTCATCCTCAGTAATGAGTTTTGGAGCTTCACCAGACGTCATATGTCCCCACAAACCCTTACTCCCCGCAGCAGTCTTCACTAACCGAGACCATAAGAGGTAGTTTCAACAAAGGATGAGATCCAAAATTCTTGAGTCTTTGCGTGAATCAAACCCAGATTATGAGGAACCTGGCTCTGATACCATAAAATGTTTTAGATAATCTTAGGTTTGATGATAGTTTAGAGATTAGAAAGAAGGCTTAACCAAAGAACAAGTCTAAAATGTAATCATGATTAAGAGTCTAAGAGAGGATTATGAACTGTCTACTTTATTCATTAAGATGATATTACAAATATACAGAGTAGAAGTTACAAGGGTTTTCAGAAACAAAGAATGGATCGTGTGGTCTAGGATAGGTAGGGGAGAGCCTAATTTGAATTGTGGGCAAGAAGAGTCATTCAAGTGGTATCTAGCATCTTTGACCAGATGCTGGTTAATTTCCAGCTGTTCCAGCCTGTCAAGGCCTATCTTTTCTTCCTTTCCCATGGATGGATAAGGGTAAATAACCAAGGATAGGCGCATGGTAACTCCTTCCTTTACCCGGATGGTCTTTTTACCATTTTATTGTCCCAACCATTCTTCTCCCATTCTTTAATCCTTTTAACCCAAATATGTACCTCAACTGAACAAAAATCGGCCCCTACACTGACCAAGGATCAGATGGAAGAGGTAAAAGCCAAGTTGTATAGTGTTCAGATATTTTTAAAGAAGCAAGTTAGCTCCGCAGAAGGTGTAGAAGCTACATGATCTTGCAATGAGAAGGTGAAGAAGAGGATGTAAACTTTGTTGGTGGGAATGGATTCTAGAGATATGGGAACAAGAGCTACAGAAACTCATATGGCAATGGTCATATGAGTAGGTAGAATCAAGGATCACATCAGCAGAGACCCCACACAAACAAAAAAAAAACTATGGAGCCTCTTACTATCAAAGCACCCCGTTCGATACCCAGGAGAATAAGATTGAAGCCATGTTTGACAAGGTTCTGGAGAGACAGTAGAAGATGACAATGAATTTCGTTGGAAAGATTGATGTTGTCTATGCTAATCTCAACACTAAATTTGAAGATCTCAACACCCATGTGAAGAAGCTAGATAATCAAGTTGTTCAGACCAGTGAGGCTGTGAGGAGACAAGAAGCTTGGATCAAGGAAAATATTGCGGTTGGACAGAAGAACCACGTTAGTGCCATCATAGATTATGATTTTGGCAAGTTGTGGAAGAAGTTAGGCTCCATATGTAGGTTAAAAGTAAGCCCCTTGATCATCACCATATGTATCCTCTGCTTCAAGCAATACGTGAGAGGCACTATTGTGTCTTGTGGAAAAACAAATGCCTTGAGATAGTCAGCACTGAGGGTCATCCCTCACTCGAAACTTAAAACCAAGATCCCCACGAGATGTTGCAGACCGATAGGAGACATCTGGCTTATCAAAAGCCAGAAACAGTTCACGGTCTGAATTATGATCTCCGAGATGGGAAACCACAAATGACAACGCAAAATATGCACCTTGTAATACGTGAAGTAACCACGAGGAGGAGCATCAGCGCTCTCCACATGCCTCGGTAACCGAAACTCCACTTCATATGGGACCCGACATAAATTGCGAATGGTGTCGAGGAATGTTGGTGGTTAGGACTAGAACACATTGACAACTGTCGCTGTCGAGGCTTTTTCACCTGTTGTAACGCTCATATTCAGATTCGGAATAAGATCTTCCTTGCTTTATTCTTTACTTTAACTTGTTTTATGTTTGTCTGGTTTCTGATTTTAATTACTTGTCGTTGGTTTAGCAGATTTTCGGGACCTCAAGAAAAGTAGGGTTTTCTTTGTTTTCCTCCATCTACTAAAATTTCGACAGTGCAAATTTCGGTTCCCACAAACAGGAATCATAAACCCTAAAATCTAAAGATAAACCCTAGCTAAAGATTTGGTGAACTCAAACTGATAAGTTTACATCATACGGTACATCCCTAAAATTTGAACCTAATCCCTTAAGTTTAAACTTCAAAGCTTAATCATAAATCTATATTTTACGTAGGCTTTGTTAACAACGAAGGTTCAAATTTAGTGGTTTAGCATTTATGATTTCTCATATGGGTAAATACTAGCTAGCCAAGCATTAGTAAATCCAAACTGATTAATGTATCTCATATCCAACTTAGCTTCATCCATCTTTATTAACCTTAAAACTTTTTAAACAATTTTTGAAACATTCCCAACTTCTTGCAAATTTTATATGTTGATAATGAACTTTCATGTGTTAACTTTGTAGAAAATATTCTTATCTTCCTCGTTTGACGTTTCTATTTTTCAGACCAATTTAATGCTTATTGATAAATTTACTATATTCTCAATATTAGTAAACTTAAACCTTCTATTAGACATCATTGAACTAAATCTACAAAGTAATAATAAATAGGAGAGACCATGAAATAAAATAAAGTATCCTGACGAGATTGTTTATTCAGAAAAGTCGTATTAAAGAGGCATTCACAAACTGTCTACAATTTATTCACTGCTATAACAAAGTTTTTATAAAGTTTAAAGAACATTTTTATTTTATATAAACTTTAATATTATAACTAATTATAAATTTTTAATGTATAATTTTATATAATATTTATTTTAAATATATATTTTTATTTTTTATATAAAATTATTTATAAGAACTATAATTTTTATAAAATTTTATGTTTTTACAAAAATAAATTGAACTAATTTTAAAAACTTATGGAACATATATTTTCACTAATCTTTACTTTTTACTTTATTGTAAAAAATATTTCATACAAACAAATTTGTATATTTTTCAAGATTTACTTTTATTCGACAAAGTGGATGAGATATCCGTTAATATCTGTAAATTTTTGAGATATCTCGAAAACATGATATTCATATTTTCTGAATTAAGGCATATCTAAAAATTAAATATCCTTAAAATATGAAACAAATCATAAAAACTAAAAAATATGGTAGTATTAGATCAATATCCATCCTAGTCATCCAATTGACATTAACAAAATCAAGGGTAAAGGTAGTATCACAAACATAATACGTTATTTTATTAATTACTCACCTTTTGAAACTGCAATTTACACATATTAGGTCGAAATAGAAGTCAGATCTTATAATTTCTCTACTAAAAATCTGTGGAAGAGTTGATCCAAGGAATCTTTCTTCTTTTTAGTAAGGTCCGGAAATTTTATCTTACCATGTCGTTTTCTTATCTTTGAAAATGATCATTTGTCTCAAAATGTGTGTGTGATCTTCATGTTATTGAATGTCGTGTCATGTGTTTGTTAAGAAAATATGGTCCTTCACAATTGGTATAAAAATCAAATAAAATATATTCATTTACAAACAATGGTCACATCGCATTAGTTGTATTTTCTGTCTCAACCAAAAAAATTGAACGAAATTAGCTCTTAGTTCGATGTTTCTTATCATTCGCTTGATTATCCAAATTCCTTCAAACTCCTATTTGATGATCCCTTATATATATTAAAGGAAAATCACTTTAAAAACTTACCATAAATTATATTCACAAGATTTTTGATGTGTCTTCTCGAGAAGTTTTTATTTTGAAAAACACCGATGTGTCGTGTGGAGAACGTTTCTCCTAAAAAAATTAATTTTACTGCGAACTACTTTCATTTTAAATACATCTCTCGAGAATAATTAATGTGTTTTTCATATTAATTTTCCTAACTCTACCGCATACAATTTAATGTGTTCACACATTAATATTTTTTAATCAATTTGTTTTAAGCTTATGTACTTTTAGTTTTTGTATTAGTGAATTGAATTTCTCTCCGCGCAACTACTAAATAATATCATTTTTGAAAAAAAAAATAGAAAATTATTAAGAGTCGCATAAACTAAAATGTTGGAATAAGAATTGTTTTTGAAATTGAAAATTTCGTACCTTACAGAACTTTGCTATGATTGAGGTTTATGTAAAGAAATTGAGATGAAAAACACACACACAAATTTGGATCTTAGTTTATTCAAATATTTTTTTCAGAGTTTTTGTATCAAATCAAAAATTAGAAACATAATCAGATTGGTAGAAAAAACTGGAATGCTTTAAAAGAAAATGAATTCACAAAATCGATTGAAAAACAGAATTCATGTGCCGAATGAATAAATCACATATTTTCGACGCAACCCTAAACTCTTTCACTCAATTATATCGTGTTTTTATTATATTTACCATGAAATTTTATAAGAAAGTACACGTTATTGGTTATAGACTATGTCATTTTGCAACATACCCACCAATATTGACATGACTTCCAACTATTTTTATTAATATTCTTAAATTATGGTCTAATAATCATTTATGTAAAATAAACCCAAACTTTTCGTAATACATTTATTTTATTTTGCTTTATATTAGTAGAAGAAAATAAGTTTGTATAAAATATATAGATCCAAAGAACCGAAGCGAACATGATTTGAAAGTAATACTAAACATAAACTAAAATTGATTAAGTACTTAGTTATATCTAAATTTTTGATATTTGAATAATCAAACCATAATCCAATTCAATCTTAAATATTTATGATATCGACAAAATATATAAATAACAATTATAAACTTAAATATATTAATTATTTGAAATCTTATATCTATTATATATTTAAATATATGAAAATATCTAAATATTATTAAAATAGTAACAAGTAATTATCTATAATAACAAAAAATGTTCAAAATGCTGAAAATATCAATCTGTTCTCCATCTAAATATTTAAACTTAATTTTTTTTTAAAAAAAATATTATTAGTTCTAAATTATTCAAATTTATTTATTTTATGTTATTTTATTTTTTGAATTCACGGATTAAAATTTATTTAATTTTTTTTTAAATTACATAATTAAAATGGGTATCCGAACTTAAATCGAATAGGCAGTGATTCGAACCAACTCTAAACCAAATTCAAACTGAAATTCGTAAACATCCGAATCAGATTTAAATTTATGATTCTAAAAATCCGAAGTCCGGATAGACCAACTAAATCCGAACATATATCTGAATGTCCATCCGTAGTAAAAGCTATACAAAAAATTCCTTAGTATAATATAAATAAATAATCTAACTAATTGTTTCACTCATCGCACGGTGCGGATTACTACCTAGTTTTTTAAGTAAAAAGAAACTTTTTCCCTTTTATGTTCAAAGTAAAAGGAAACTTTTATCAAACCTTATTTCCCTTTACAAAATTAATGGTACAGGTAGTATGAAAAAGATAATAGGTTAGTTTATAAATTATACAGCTTTTGAAACTGCAATTTACACATATTAAGTTGAAATAGAAGTCATATCTTATTATTTTTCTACTAAATATATGTGGAACTGTTGATCCAAGGAATCTTATCTTTTTCTTTCTAGTAAGGCAGGAGGAATCTGACTGGAAGGTCCAGGAATTTTATCTTACCATGTCGTTTTCTTATCGGTGGAAAGGACTATTTGTCTCAAAATGTGTGTGTGATCTTCATGTTATTGAATTTTGTGTCATGTGTTTGTCAAGAAAATATGGTCCTTCACAATTGGTATACAAATCAAATAAAATATATTCCTTTACAAACCAATGGTCACATCACATTAGTTGTATTTTTTGTCTCAACAAACAAATTCGAATGAAATTAGCTCTTAATTCGACGTCTCTTACCATTCGCTTGATCATCCAAATTCCTTCAAACTCTTGTTTGATGATTTTTAAGTAAAGGAAACTTTTTCCCTTTTATGTTCAAAGTAAAAGGCAACTTTTATCAAACCTTATTACCTCAAAAAAATCTTGTGAATCCCGAATCCAAATATAATTTCACGGGAGTAAATGCCCTTAACATAATTAATGTATACATGTCAATCTAGTGGAATGGATTCAAATAGTAAGGAGACGACACGATCAGTGATTTTGGCTTTCTCTGGAGAGAAATGGCCATCTCCATCTTGATACACGCATTGCGACATATGTGCTAAATTCATTACCGATTCAAGAGCGACTTTGCATTTTCTCGTAATTCATTTCGTCCCACACTTCGTTGATCATCTGCCGCACATGCACATGTGCTTCACTTTGAAGCTCTAGCATTGTTCATGTAACACTGGATCGATTTGAGGACATCTCCTCTCGCCAATTCATCCTAAACATAGATAAACATATTCATAAAATATAAGAAGGCCATGTACCTGTTATTTCACAAGTATTACATGCATATCTATTGTTTCAGTCATGTTTCAGATAAAACGTTTAAACATTATTCTTATAATATTGGTGGTGAACATTGTAATCATAGTTTTATGGTACCTTAACAAACCATTAAATTTTTATTGGGGGTTGATGGTTGTAATGAAAAGTTTTGTGTAAGAACGAAGGTTAAATGAGAGTTACAAGTGATGAAAAACTTGCGCCTCCAACTAAAAGTAAGTAAAATTGGAAGAAATTGTTTTACCGGCGAGGTTAAAAGGTCATTCGCTAGACGGAACACAGATGCACAGCATCAGACAATTTTTTGTTGGTGGTCGTAGAATGCGCAGTAGAAGTAAACAAATATCGTTGGGGATGCTATTGATTTCCTAGCATTTTGCATACACTCTTCCATATTTGGTTTGTGCCCTCTTTTGTACCATATTGCTTCTACTAAATATACGTTGCATACATATGCCCACTAAAATGTAAGATAATTAGAAAGGAGAATATCTTACAATATTTGCAAGAGTTTCCATGATTTGGGACACGAATATTTGTGAGAATGGTTTCATTTTTGCAGGACATTTAGACAAATATGTGATAAAATAATATAAACTAATAAATATGTGATAAGAAAATACAAGTATGTAGAAGTGTATATATAAAAATGTGTGTGTGTGCAATATAATAATAATAATAAAAAAGCATTAACCGTCCAATAGATATTATTTAAAACTAGGTACCCTAAAAATCTAGAAAATATGTTACAAAAATGTTTCCTTGAAAATAAATTTTTTTACCAATATTCAAGATAATTATTAGTATATACTTACAGAATTTTAGAGGAAAGGAATTTGATTAGCTAATCATGTCTCCCTCAACCAGCTTCACACCACATGTATATCAAGAGGAACATATAATTAATATAAAATTATTCAATTTGATACTATGGTACTAGGTAGTGATCTCCATGGTGTGTGGAGTAAAATAGTTGATTAGATTATTTATTTTATGTTGTACTAAAGGATTCTTCGTACAATTTTTTAGGGATGAACATTCAGATGTCCGTTCAAATACAGTTGATCTATACGGATATTTACAAGTTTTGGTTTAAATTTTGTTCGAATCATTGTGGGTTTGATTCAGATTTGGGTTCAGGTACCCATTTAAATTATGTATTTATAATAAAAATCCAAATATAAATATAGTTAATTCATAATCGGTTACAATTATATGTTGCCTTCGTGTACATAAGCTTCAATCATGGTCAAGTTCGACAAGGTACAAAACTTTCATATTCTAAAAATTTTCTCATGCCAACATTTTAGTTGATGCAAATCTTAATGATTTTGTAGTTTCTTTCTTTCAACAATGATATTATTCAGTAGTTTCACGGAGAAAACTTCAATTCACTAATGCAAATTAAAAGTGAAGAAACTAAAAATTAATTGATTAAGAAAATTAATGTGTGAACATATTAAATTGTCTGTGATGTAGTGTGTGAACATATTAAATTGTACGATTATTAAAGAAGTGATCTCCATGTGACACATCATCATTTTAAAGTTTAAATGATTGTGAGACTATCACATCACCATGGCAATGTGAAATCATTTATTACAAATAATTATTTTTTTTAATATATAAGGATATCATTTTATGTTGGTGATTTCTAAATTAATTGAATATTTATGTGTGCCAACACTTATATCCCGGTAGTTTGTTATGGTGTTTACCTAGTGTAATCATTCAGATTCAAATATGATAGAGTTCCACATATTCAATTAAGTTTAAAAGGGATGGAATAAAATATTAAAGTTTATGAATATTTCATCTTAAAACTAATTAATGGCATTAAAAATGTATGGCTTATGTATTATTTGTTTTTATCTAGAGTTGTAAATAGGTGTAACACATGTAAAATTGCTATATGACTAGTAATTAACATATACATGAAGATGTATTTGGTTTCTTCTTGGTGAGCAGCATGCACGATGTTGAAATCGAGCTTGACAAATTCAATTAAGACAAGTTTCTTATTAGGTTTCTTTCCATACATATCTATGTACCATCTGGTGGCTAGCCTTCTCATTCGCCAATAGTAGGGCATATCTAACGCTTGGACCACCATCTGTACGATGTCACATGATGCTAAGTCTTTGTTACCATTAGTGTCAACAAAGTCTCTGAGTTGTGGTGTTGCAAAAGTCTGATGACTTTTTTGTAGCTTAATATCCGATGTTGTTGAAAGATATGATGCCTCGTACAGAGATATCAGACCATTTATATCATCGCTCTCAAACCTCCCACAGTTCTCCATGAAAACATTAAATATATCTGTAATAAACAATTTCATTAGATATACTAACTCTGCTGATATTCTTTTAGAATACTTTGGTTAAAGTAACAAAGATATTTCACACTGTATATCCTTTCTTTTCTCCCTGATCTAACCGGAATACATAGTTCACTACAAGAAAACTCGTCCATTACTAGGACGGGTTTTCCTCGTAATTTCCTAGTAAAAGACCAGTTACTAGGAAATTACGAGGAAACGCATTTTCTCGAAACACGTTAATCGTAAAGCCTGTTTCTTCGTAAGGTCGTAGCGAATTTACGAGGAAACTTTTCCTCGTAAAGGCGTGGGTATGTTTTCCTCGTAAGTTCCTCGTAAGATCGTAGTAAGATTTTCCTCGTAAAATCGTAGTAAATATTTACGAAGAACTTACTAGAACCTGTTACAAGGATATTACTTGGAAACTTTACGAGGATTTTGCTTCGAAATGTTTTTTTCCATATTAAAAAAATTTAATTATAAATATAATTATTTTATTTTTTAAAAATTAAAAAAAAAATCAAATTATAAATAAAACTAAAAAACAAAATATTTTATAAATAACTAAATAATATACAAAAAGTTTTAAGATTCATAATATACAATTAAAAATAAAAAAAAACTACGGATGCTGGTCGTGAAATTGCTGAACGAACTCATCGTCCTGGCTCGGGAAATCCTCTCCATATTTGGTGGCCGGCTGTGACTGTGATGGTGGATGCTGTTGGGTTGGAATCCCTCCGCGTTCCCGTCTCTGACGCAACATCTCCTCCAAATGCGGGTTTCCAACCGCCATAATCTCGAGGACATCGGTGAGAGAAGTCACATGCTCGGTGAGCGAAGACAACTGCGAGCGTAGCTGAGCATTGACATCGTGCTGCTCCTGATGATAAGACGATGTCGCTGCAGGGACATCGTTAACCGAGCCAATCCCGATGATACGCCCATTTTTCCTAGGGGCGACCTGTAAATAAAAATATTAATAACATTAAGAATTTTTTTAAAAAAATATTAAAAATTAATAGTAAAACCAAATTATTTACCTCCTCGTAAATCTTATCCACTTCAACAGTGGATAATATGACTGGAGTCCCAGTCTGCTGAGTCAGCTGGGTCTGGCGTTCGTCAACTAGGGCAACAACCTCGTTGTAGATCCGCTCGGAAGCAGGATCTACAAATTGCCCAGCCTTGTTCCGGTGGGTCCTCTCGTAAAGGTATTTCAGAGATAGAAGAACTCGTGTCTCCTTAGCCTAAAATTAATTTATAAAATTAAATATTAATTTGGAATATTCAAATAAAATAAAAATTAAATAGTTATTAAAAATCATCTTACCATGTCTAGACGAATTCCCGTGTGAGGTTTTCGACCCGTGGTGTGAAGCACCTTCGTGTTGCCATGCTCGTCTTTGGTCATGCGGTTCCCGGAGTTTGCGTTGGAGGTTCTGACCGAGTCCGGCAACTCCCAATAGCTGATGAGGCCATCCCACACCGTGGCTGTGAGGCAATCGGGTTTCCCGGCCTCGTAACCATCCACCTTATTTAAAAAAAATAGAATTAAAGTCAGTATATAATATTTTTAAAACTATATATATATATATTATAATTTATAAATCTATACCTGATAGTCGCCCTTCCAGTTGTAGACCATGTCGAGCAATCGTGCTCTTGTCTTGGCCTCAAACTCCTTCTTCACCCGCTGGTGAATCCCAATAGACCAACGATACTTTTGCTGTAACCAGAAAAAATAAAAGACGGATTAGTTAAATAATATTAATAATTAAAAATAATTAAAAATAAATTAACTAATTAAACTTACAACGAACGATTTGAACCACGTCTTTTTTGTGTGGCTCGCCGTCATCTTCCAGTTTGGAGCTGGATCGGGAAAGTATCCCTTAATACAGTCCGAGACGCTAGATCCGACACAATTGTCAACACCAAACCTGGAAAGACACAAAATAAATCATTAATTAGATTAATTTCTAAATATTTTGTTAATTAAGAAATAAATTAAAAAACTTTTTAAAAATTAAAACATATCATAATACGTTTCGGCCGTCCCGTCGGATAGAATCTAACTCTGCCAGCCCTTCTCTGCCAGGAAGGGCCAAAATATCCTCCACCGTGTACAGCGAAAAGGGTGCGTTCGGCGGCACATCCAAATCGGGATGAACCCCGACCGGTGGAGGAGGAGGAGGAGGAGGATGTGGTTCCCGGGACGCCGTAGAAGCTCCCTGAGTCTCAGGAATCGAAGATGAACCGGGAGCTGACGAAGATGAACCCGGAGCATCCTGACGCCCAAACATATCTCCGTAGTGACTCCCCTCGAGAGACGACGTCCTTCTACCAGCAGCCTTAGCAAGCTTGCTCTGTCTATGCATCTATATTTTTTTTAAAAAAAATCAAAACATTATTTCCCCGTATAATTTAAAAAAACACTAAATAAAAGTAAACCAACCTAATCTAAATTCCCTAAACTAACCACCTAATTTAAATTCCCTAATCTAATCACCTAACTATGAATTAGAGAGTACCTTTAGAGGATTTAGAGAGAAGGTTACTAGCAAATGAGAAACTGGATTGCTTGAGTATATATAAGGAATTTTGTTTCCTCGTAAAGCCCTAGTAATTTTACTAGGACCTTACGAGGAAATAGCTATGCTCGTGTTTCTATTTCCTCGTAAGGTCCTCGTAAGGGTGTTACTAGGGCTTTACGAGGAAAACCCTTTACAAGGAAATAGCTATGCCCGCGTTTTTTTCCTCGTAAAGCCCTAGTAACACCTTACTAGAACATTACGAGGAAACAGCTATGCCCGTGTTTTCTATTACTAGGGCTTTACGAGGAAAGGGTTTATAAATCCCTAAACTCAAAACCCCAAACCACAACTTCCTTAACTTATAACCTCTTCTACAACCAAACTCCTAACCTCTTCTACACATAAACCCCAAACCCCAAATGCAAATTGATTTTGTGATTAAACAAACTTAAAACATATATAATCCAAATTCATTTTTGTGATTAAACAAACTTATAAACATACATATTTCATTCGGATACATTGTCGTCATCTGTTGAAACATCATCATTTTCTAAAAACTCGTCGTCTACACCTTCGTCCGTTGAGTGATCAGGAACATCTTCGTATTCACGATTATGCGGATCAATGAGTAAGAACTCATCAATTTCTGCTTCAGCTACCTCGATCTCATTGGTGATTTCTTCTTGTAATGGTGGTTCTTCTCCAGCGATTATTCGTCCTCGAGGTGTAACTTTGATAACAGCTAACCAGTTTATTCCCGAGGTAGTAATCCGAGGGTATGGAATGAAGCAAACTTGATCTGCTTTGGAGGCTAATATGAAAGGGTCGGACTTGTTGTACCTACGAAAATAAAGATCAATATGCAAAATTTAATTAATACTGGAAACCTGGATATTAAAAAAAAAGAATTTGGTGTACCTTCGTCCACCGTTGACATCAACTACACCGTTCTTGTTAATCCGAACACCTCTGTTTACGACGGGGTCGTACCACTCACACTTGAAGATAACGCATTTCAAACCCATACCCGGGAATTGAACTTCATAAATCTCCTGCAAGATCCCGTAGAAATTTGTTTCGCCTTTCACACATATTCCATACTTACTTGTCGCCCGGTGTCTACCATAGTCATAGGTATGAAAAGTATAGCCTCGGGTGAAATACATCGACGATGTAGTGACCTTTGCAACTGGACCTTGAAGTAATTCGCGAAACCATGCGGGATACTCAGGATCGTCATAATCAACCTGCAACAAAAAGTTAAATAATTAGACATTAGACTTACTTTGCTAATGTATGCATACAATTTAAGTAATAAATAATATATGTTTCCTCAACCACTTGATAAAGTGTTGATCTTTCCTTTTGTCTAACTCAGTTGTCGATATACCAGGTATTGCTTCCTCGACTTGAGTCTCAAATTTACTGTAAAATCATATATGTTATGTTATATATTTAATATTGAAAATATATATATATATATATATATATATATATATAAGTGTGTATGTTTATATATTTTCCTTTCAAAATAAGCAATCAATGGATGCTCGCAATTAAGAAGAATATAAAGGTGTGCACTATGGATGTCTTCATCACTCGACCACCAAACCTCTTTTCAATTTCCCACCCAATCGCCCAATTTGACAAAAGATGTCTGGAACATCGTCTTCCATATATGTCGGCACGACACCACCATCATCATATCTTCTTGGAGCTCGTTTCCTTGTACATACTTTCGGTGCAAAGTAGTACGAAGTGAAATGTGATGTTTCTTCCGTCAAACTTCCCGCAACAATAGAACCTTCAACTCTTGCTAGGTTTTTGGCTTTTCCTTTCAAAGTTTTCATGGCCCTTTCATACTGATACATCCATCCATAATGCACGGGTCCACGAAGTAATGCCTCATACGGGAGGTGGACAACTAGGTGTTCCATGACGTCGAAAAAAGTTGGCGGGAATATTTTCTCCAAGTTGCAGATTAAGACGGGGATGTTTTCATGAAGTCGTTGGACAACTTCCACTTTAAGAGTGCGGGTGCTCAGATCCCTAAAAATGCTCCAATTCCTTATATATATTCGAAAACAAAAATTATCCATATTAGTGTATATATATATATAAATAAATTAATCATGTCATCGTATTATATTAATTAATTACCTGAAAGTGCTTCATGTTTTTTTGCCGGTAGTAGCTCCGCAAACGCAAAGGGAAGTAGTCGCTGCATAAAGACATGACAATCATGGCTCTTCATCCCGGAGAACTTTTGCCCTTTCTCAACACATCTTGAGAGATTTGAAACATACCCATCAGGGAACTTCACTTCTGAAGCCACCCAGTTGAACAACGCAGACTTTTTTTCTGATGACAGTCTGAATATTGGAACTGGAACTTGCCCATTGCTTTTTATATGTAACTCACTCCTTGAGCAGATATCGGGTAAGTCCAACCTTGATTTTACGTTGTCTTTTGTCTTCCCTGGGACATTAATATAGTATTCATGATGTTCTCAAAAAAGTTTTTCTCTATATGCATTACATCGAGGTTGTGGCGCAAAAGAAGATCTTTCCAATATGGCAATTCCCAAAATATACTCTTTTTGTGCCAATTGTGCTGAACACCATAAGAATAAGGCATATTACTGGGAACATGCCAATTCCCACCACGAGGAGCTGTTTCTAGAGCACAGTAGTAATCGATTTGCGCTTCGATTTGTTCTCCAGTTAAATATGGAGGAGGAGTGTCCCTGACAACCATTTTGTGCCTGAACAATTTCTTGTTTCTTCGGTATGGGTGGTGAATGGGAAGAAATCGACGGTGACAATCGAACCAACTAGTCTTCCTACCATGCTTCAACTGAAACGCATCTGTCATTCCATTACAATATGGACAAGCTCATCGCCCATGTGTAGTCCACCCAGACAACATACCATATGCATGAAAGTCACTTATGGTCCACAAAAGCATCGCTCGCATCGTAAAGTTTGTTTTCGTTGAACAATCATATGTCCTCACCACTGTTGACCACAAATCTTTCAACTCTTTTATCAGTGGTTGTAGAAAAACGTCGAGAGATCTTTCTGGATGTTTTGGACCAGGTATTAATATGGTCATGAATAGAAACTCTCGTCGCATGCACATCTCCGGTGGCAAGTTATACGGTGTAAGAAAGACCGGCCACAATGAATATTGTCTCCCAGACATTCTAAATGGACTAAAAACATCAGTGCATAATCCAAGATACACATTCCGGCTATTGCTAGTGAAATGTGGATGTACATTGTTAAAATGTTTCCAGGCTCTTGCATCTGATGGATGAGTCATCTCTCCATCCGTCTGAGTATACTCGGCGTGCCATCTCATCCCTCCAGCAGTCTCCTCAGATTGGTACAATCTTTTCAATCTGTCTGTGATTGGTAGGTACCACATCCTTTGGTACGGTACCCTATTACGCCCTCGACCTTGCGGTTTGAATCGTGGCTTCTTACAAAATTGACATTCTTCTAACTTCTCATCATCTCCCAAGTAAATCATGCAGTTGTCGATGCAAACGTCTATCATCTCCGAGGGCAACCCAAGACTATATACCAATTTCTGAATCTGATAATAAGATTCAGCAGACACATTGTCTTCTGGCAAATACTCTTTAAACAAGTCTGCCCATGCATCCATACAATTTTCAGGTAGATTGTGATCGGTTTTAATACTCATCATTCTGGCAGCCAACGACAATTTTGATAGACCTTCTCTACAACCACTGTAAATTGGCTCATTCGCAGCATCTAACATTTCATAAAAAAAATTGCATCTAAGTTAGGTTCTTCAACTTCATCATCATCATGAGTTACAAAGGCATCACCTACCATATCATGAACCCTATCACAATCTACCATTTGTTCCTCTTGGTGATGATAGCTATTACTACTGCTACCTTCATTACGCAAATGCTCAACCGGTTCAATCTGAAAATTGCTATTACTACTGCTACCTTCATTCCTACAACTAGCATATTCTCTATGTTGATACCAAATATAATAATATGGCATGAAACCTCTATTTATTATATGCTTCCAAACATTTTCACGAGGGCCTAATTTGGTATTGCAACATTTCCGACAAGGACATAACATCTTACCACTTTCCTGCGTGAGTGGTGTAGAATCTGCTTGATGCATAAACGTCTCCAACCCTTCGAGAAATTCTTTCGTCACCCTCCCGTTATTATCTCTGTGTGAATACATCCACTTCCGCAACTCGAAAATATTTCCCGGACCGGACATTTTTTTTTGTGTTTGATCAAGCTTATAGCTGATTTTTTTTGGTGTGTTTCAAATGAATCACATATGGTGGTATTTATAGGAATTTTCGAATATGAGAATTTACTAGGAAATTGCTAGGAAAACTAGGTACAAAACACATTTTTGATTTAAATTCAATATTTTCTATCCATTTCCTCTTAATTTCGTAGTAACAAATTCATTCCTCCTAATTTCGTAGTAAACTATTACTAGGACTTTACGAGGAAAGAAGATACTATGAGTTTACGAGGAAAATGACATTTTCCTCGTAAGAGCCACTAAATTTACTACGAGTTTACGAGGAAACCATTTTCTCGTAAGTTTACGAGAACTTTACGAGGAAGAATGGTTTCCTCGTAAAATCGAAGCAAACTCGTAGTAATTTTACGAGAAACTATTTTCCTAGTAAATTTTCCTAGTAAAAGCTTAGTTTTCTTGTAGTGGTTTGACATTAAGCTAAAAATTAGTTTCGCATAAAGTTAAGAACTCCGCAGTTAAATATTAATATATATATATATATATATATACATATATATTTTGGGAATCTCGGAATTAGAAATTCCCCAATGGAATGCTTATACAGTGCCTTATTGTGATTTGAGAACATAAGTTGCCTTTATATAATAAGTATTGTGAAGGGCGTGTCAGGAGGGACTAAAAAAATAAATTATAAGAGAAATACCTTAAGAATATTTTTTCTCTTCTTTTAAATGAAAGTGTATATATATGGCAACTAGAAGTTTCTATCCTCCTTGCGCATAAAGAATAATTATAAATAATATTACTTTACTGTTAAAAAATAATAATTTACATTGTGACTTTATTATTTTAATATTTTAATGTTGCAGATTTAGAAAACAAATCTTAAATATGTATTTCTGAAACTTTGTTTCTTTTGATTTGGTTTAACTATTTCAATTTTATTTATCTAAATTTCAATAATGTTTAAATTTTATATTATAAAAATTTTATTTATATCATATTTAATGATTACTTATTTCAAGTATGTCTTTTATCCCTAATTTTAAGTATGTATGTACTTAAATATATAAATTATAATAAATTTTAGATTTTTTTTCGTTAACATAAGTTAAAATGATAAAAATCAAATTTCAATTAACATAATGAACCAATAAATGCTAATAAAACATAAAGTAGTAATTATCAACAATTGTTTTTATTTGATTAGTATTGCTTTAGTTTTGTATTTTTAAAGCACATTTACAATTAATTTTAATATATATATATATATATAAAATATTTATTTTTTACATTGTAATTATATTTAGTTTATTTGTGTATTTATATTATATATATTATTGTAGTGGTGATATATGATTTATTTATGGTGTCAGACGTGGGGCTACGACCACAAAGTTGTCTACAAAGGATTCTCTTTCAGATTACGCAGATTTTCATCCACAATTGAAAGAGGATACTGGACGAGTTATACGGTAGACATCATTATGCCAGCAAGCTAGCCGTGTTAAGCCTAACCAACATGTAGCCTTGCAAAAGGCTAAGAAGTGGACAATGAATCCACCAAATAACTCAAAATCCAAACCCAGTAGAGACAACTCGTACAAATAATATACTAAACATTCCTTACAAGAAATCAAATTTATAAACTTTAAAGATCAAGTTATGGACGTTTGATGGATTGTGTCAACAACAGATGTCAACTAATCATTTTTCTTCCGCCGAAGTGTTTCATACAGTTCCATATACTCTCTCTCCATTTTCATGGGCTAGGGGATTAAGCATGCTTAGTCTCTTTCCTTTATTGATGTGTGCTTAATTTCTTTTAGTCCCACTGGCGTCTTGTTAGAGAATGTGATCACGGACTTTCCTCTATTGATAAATTGGCCTTAAGCTTTTTTATCTTGGTTCAGGATTGTCTTAAGGTTTCAAAATTCTGTTATATTTCTTTGCTGAAGAACATCACGCCATCCGCAAGTGAAATGAGTGTTCCAGCACCCAAATCTTTCTGGCATAGAGGTCATATACAACTTCACTACACATTATGAAAATGTCAGGCGAAAGTGAGTCTCCATGTCTGATACCTCGCTTTGGTGTCATGATATGATATGCTCAAATTATACGAAGAGCAACTCTCCCATATAAGAGATCGGTGTAGTACTTAGACTAATTTGAGTTTTTGGCGCGGGACTATGATCGTCATTAGACTATGTGTAAGATTTTATTTAGATTTTCGTTTTTAGCTTACTTACTTTTCTTTTCATGTGTTTCATGTACATGTATATGAATACGAGAAAAAAACTAGGAAAAATAGCTCAAAGATCTCTCAATCCAAGAGCTACTGTAGCTGGAGACAAACAACATATGGCTAGTGGGGAGTGACACTCACAAGGTGTAGAGAGACACCTCTCATAACATAGTGTCAATAAATATGAATTTTGTGTCGATCGACACCATTCGCGGCACAACAATATGGTTGCTCTAAATGTGTTGATGCGTAATAAGCAAGGAAACATCCACCACCGAGAGGGTTATTTGTATAATGCAGCATGTCAAAAAATAGATGATCAGGGGGTTTGTCATCCAAGTTTGAAATTTTTGTTGCTTTGAATGTTGGAATTGAACGACACAGGGCACTCAAAGACTACAACGTGCCTGATGAGTTTTACGCTAACAGGTCTGAAACTCTGCGTTCTGAATTCCCGAGGAATAACATTGACCCAAAACATGCACATCTATTTTGTGGGTAAGCATCCCTTTCATGATCTTCCTCATGAGCATTATTGGGAACCGAAATTTACACCGTCGATTTCCGTAATCAGAGGAAAGTTAAAGAAAACCCTAACTTTTCCTGAGGCCTGATTTCTATTGAGCCTATGACAAGTGATCAAATTATGAATAAAAAACGTAAGATAATCAAATATGAATTGCGAGCAAAAAGAAAGATCTTATTGAATCTTCTGTGCGTAAGGACGATCCGATGATACAATGAGTTTTAAGAGCTTCGGCCACAGGAACTGTCGGCGTATCCCTAGTTCTAGCACTTAAACCTTAAACCTAGCTTGAGTCGCAGCTCGATGACAAAAACAAAATTGCTAAAAATCTTTCTAAGTGCTAAGTTGCAGAGATTTTAATGTGTTTGTGTCCCTCTCCCTTTTTTCTCTTATATAGGTCTTCAAGGTCGGTCGTCTTTCTTTTTCTGCCCCCAATCAAGTTTATCCTTCCGCAAAAATCTTTCTTATCTTCTTGTTTTTCCATAATTATCTCAGAACTTTAACAATTATCTTCTATACCATTTATATTCTGCGGATATCATGTAGATTGTCATTATAGTTGGACTCATTCTCGTCTAAAACTATTAGTGGGCTTTTATCAGGTTTTAGACCCTTTCAGATCGTTATGTGATTTTAGCAATTTTTACGATTTCTTTCGGAGAAATCGTCATTCGTATGATTATACGATGCTGGCTCCCCAAAATAATAATCCAAACGCATAGTCAAGATAACATTGGTGTTTAAGTTAACCGTTATCCTTTTATACGATTGACTCGGAGTTTTACGAGAAGATAAGTCTTTACAATTTTTATCGTAAAACTTCAACGGAAACTGCAATCGAGACGCAACATGAAACAGCCTAGTAAAGATTCAAAGGAGAGAGTGATGAAGAGGATACATTCCAGTTGACCTATGGGCGACTAGACGTTTGCATCCGTCTTGTCTCCCCTGGGCGACTAGACTTTTTCATGGGTCTACTCGCCCGTGGGCGCTCGACGCAATATCTAGCCGCCCATTAGCGACTAGACTTGAAAGTGACTCAGTTTTTCCCTTGATTTCCCGTTGTGATTTGTTAGCCAGGACGAGATGGGTTTGGCGATGAGGAGTTCAGATACAAGGATTTCTTGCTTTTTCACCGAGGGAGAGATAATTTTCTCCGCGGTAACTTTCAGGCATCAATTTCATCGTGACCATTTTTGACCCCAACAGTTAGGCCCCCATCTTGCAAGAATTGCCGAAGCATTCTTGAGAGATGTTAGGTAAGTTAGGCGGAACCGATGGCTAAAAGTGCAAGGATGAATAGTAAATCTCATTTTTCTCTAAGTATGTGGAGTAAGCTGTAGGGGTCAAAAACGGTATTCTCGAAATAAGCATCTAAAATTTGTGTTTCTATACGAATGCAGTCTCGAAATCGACTTAACGCAAGTATCTGTGGCAAAACTAGAGAGAAAGAAACCTGAATCAACCAACTCACCGTACGGGCGAGTTGGTCAGCAAGGACCAACCAACTCGACAGTATGGCGAGTTGGACAAGGCCAACTCGCCGTACGGGCGAGTTGGTCACCTTGGACCAACCAACTCGCCTGTATGGTGAGTTGGACAAGTCCAACTTGCCATACAGGCGAGTTGGTCAGCACGAATCGACCAACTCGCCCGTAAGGCGAGTCGGAGAAGGCCAACTTGTCAAAACGGGCGAGTTAGATGACATGAGCAATCCGACTCGTTTGTTCGGCAAGTCGGATCGATACAGTTTCACCTCGTCCTCATTATGTTGACATGAAGGAATAACAAGATTAAGGCAAATGAGGAACAAGAGAGAGAGAGGCAAATTCAAGTTAACTTAGGATGCAAGCTTGTCCGTACAACTTGACCTACAAGTCAGTCCGTACAGCTTGCCCTAAGAGTGTCTTGGAAGGCAAGAAAAGGAAAGAGACAAATTTAAATATATTCTCTGGTCTTCCTAACCTCTGGAATAAAATAAACAAGTGTAGACAACTTGCTGGAGCTGTTGGAGCTTTGTGACAAACCAAAGTCACATGATCTGCCAAGGAAGAAAAGAAACAAAGAAGCTGTCCCTTTATGTCCAGCTGAGTGTGCCCTGCACGTCCAGAACATCTTCAGAAGGCCAGAGCATCTTCAGAAGGCCAGAGCATCTACAGAAGGCCAGAGCATCTTCAGAAGCCCAATTGTTTATTCATTCTTTTATTGTATGGCTTACTCTATTTAAAGTATCCTGTGTAACCTAAATCAAGCAAGGAAAACACTTTACTCTCTCTCTATTCTTATGTCCACGAAATAAGCTCTCCTCTCTCATGTTCTTCAGTTTGTTCATCATGTTCTTCCAAAAATCTCTCTGAATCTCTAAAACTTATATGGTATCAGAGCAAATAAGCTCCTGAAACCTATTCTCTTCACTATTCTCTCTTCTATTCCGCAAATCTCTTTCCTTACTCTGATTGTTTTCTAAAATCCTTGTCTTTTTCCCTCTGTTCTTGAACTGTTCTTGAGTTGTTCTTGTTGTTCTTGAGCTGTTCTTGCTGTTTCTGATGGAAACTCAAAAATGGTTGTGATTCCAGTTACTCTTAAGGGAGCTAACTATCTATTGTGGTCAAGGCTTGCCAAGACTGCTCTTGGAGGCAGAGGACTCTGGGAACATGTTGTTGAAGGCAAGACCTCAAAGAAGACCATCCTAGGAGAGGATGGCAAAGAAGTGGTGGTTGTTGCTGATGAAGATGGAAAGAGGGGTCAGGAGGACCTCATGGTGCTATCTATCATTCAGAACAGCCTTGAAGCCTCAATCTTGGAAGCTTACTCCTACTGTGAAACTTCCAAAGAGCTGTGGGACACTCTCCAGAAGGTATATGGCAACATATCCAACATAAGTAGGGTGTTTGAGGTCAAGAAAGCCATCAACAATCTCAGTCAAGAGGACACTGACTTCTCTAAGCATTTTGGGAAGTTCAGATCATTGTGGGCAGAGCTGGAGATGTTGAGACCAGCTACTGTGGATCCTGATGTGCTCAATGAGAGGAAATAACAAGACAACGTCTTTGCTTTGCTGTTCACTCTCAATCCTGGTTATAATGACCTAATCAAGCACATCCTAAGGAGTGAGAAGCTTCCATCCCTTGAAGAAGGTGTGTGCCCAGATTCAAAAGGAACAAGGCTCAGTAGGTCTCTTTGGAAGCAAAGGCGACTTGGTATTAGCAAACCAAGCTGAAGGAGTTGCAAACAAAGGTTACTTTAAGGCTTGAAGACAAGAAGGTGTGGATTTGTGACATTGCAAGAAGAAGGGTCATGGAAAGGACAAGTGCTGGCTCCTCCATCCTCACCTCAAACCTCAGAAGTTCAGGACCCCTTACAATGATGGAAGAGCCAACTTCTCTGGTGATATGGGTGAACCATCTACTCCAGGAGTCATGCGCCCCTCCAATGGACCTGGAACTGGTGAGGGAAAGGCCTTAGCATCCAGTAACTGCTCAACCTTGAGGACCACTCAAGATGAAGCCATCAAGCGATCTGACATTGAGGCTCTCATCAAGATCCTCAAGGACAACTCTGGTAACACACTTGGTACCTCTTTACATGCTTCACATAGTGGTATCTCCTTGAATGCTTTAGCTGGTTCTAGATTGACAAAACCCTTAGTTATAGATTCAGGAGCTAGTCACCACATGATTAGTGATCTAAACTTGATTAAAAACATTGTTCCTGCCTTAGGAAATGTTATGATAGCCAATGGAGAAAGAGTACCAATTAAAGGGATAGGTGATCTTAGGTTATTTGAAAAAGATTCTAAAGCTTTTTACATGCCTAGTTTCACATCCAACCTGTTATCAGTTAAGAGAGCAACCAATGACTTAAATTGCAAGGTTACCTTCACTCCTAATGATGTCTACTTTCAGGATATTGAAACAAGTAGGTTGCTTGGCAAAGGTGTGACCAAGGGAGACTTGTACTTGCTTGAAGACACCAAGCTTGCATCTGACTTATCTTATGCTTTAAATTCAAGTTTTAATTTACCTAAAGATGTAATGTGGCATGCTAGATTAGGACATCCCCATTCTCGTGCCTTGAACATCATGCTGCCTAGTATTTCCTTTAAGAGTGATTGTGAGGCTTGTATCTTAGGTAAGCATTGCAAAAATGTATTCCCTAGATCAAGTACTATTTATGAAAATTGCTTTGACCTCATTCACTCTGATGTTTGGACTGCTCCATGTGCATCTAGAGAACATCATAGATACTTTGTGACATTCATAGATGAGAAGTCTAAATACACATGGATCACACTGTTGCAATCTAAAGATAGGGTCTTAGAAGCTTTTATAAATTTTGAGAGCTATGTATCTAACCATTTCAATGCCAAGATTAAAATTTTTAGATCAGATAATGGAGGGGAATACACAAGCAATGCATTTAAACAACACTTAGCAAAGCATGGGGTGATCCATCAAACAAGCTGCCCATACACACCTCAACAGAATGGTGTAGCTGAAAGAAAGAATAGACATCTAATGGAGGTGGCCAGGAGCATGATGTTCCATACCAGTGTGCCCAAAAGGTTTTGGGGAGATGCAGTTTTGACAGCCTGTTATTTGATTAACCGGATTCCCACCAGAGTCCTACAAGATCACTCTCCTTTTGAGGTACTCAACAAAACCAGACCCTCTATAGATCATATGCGTGTGTTTGGGTGTCTTTGTTTTGTTTTGGTACCAGGAGAGCAAAGGAACAAGCTAGAGGCTGATGCAATCCAGGATGAGCTAATCTTAGATGAACTTAATGATGAAGCTGAATGGATGCAAGAAACAAGTTATTATGAAGAAGATGATATGGACCAGACCCAAAATGAAGATGTTTCTCTCTCAGCCCAAAAGAAGTCCAATGACCAGAAAGAAGATCCATTTGTCATATCTGTTGGGCCCATCACGAGATCCAGGTCCAAGAAGCTTATTGAGAAGATTGCTTGCCTTATTCTGAACCAAGAAAGTGAGGAAGAGTTACTTGGCCAAACCACCATCACCCCAACCACCTTCATTTACTCAGCTGTCTTCTACAACAACTAATTTACTTATGTTTTTGTCTTATTTCTTTTCCCTAAGTGCTCATGCACGAAACTACAAGTCCCAAGACTGTCATGCACGAGATTGTTGTCATTTTTCCTTTAAAACTCTGTTTTGTTTCATTTGGAAGACAATCATCATTTTTATAAAAAAAACTCATTTCTCTTTGGTGATTCATTTGTTCTTAGAACAACTTGATTGTGGAGGTGTGTGAACCCAAAACAATCAACAAGCTCTCAATCTGACTGGTGTGTCGAATCCAGAGAGAGAGAGTGAAGAATCTGAGGTCTTTCCGCAACCCTCAGTGTTTCAATCGATCAAATCCTTTCAACCCATCTATCCATAAACCCTAATTCGTCCATCCAGCCAATATCCATCAAAAAAAAAAAAAACCATCTTTCAATCTGTTACAGAGTAGATCCAACCAAAATCAGAGTGGAAATCCTTGGGAAAAAGTCATTAAGTGGTATCAGAGCAACCACTCTGTTGATCTACAAGTTCTGGGATATTTTTCGATCTCTAAACTATCAAAGTCTGAAACTTTCTGGGATTTCAAGTTCATTTCTTTGGGATTTCGAATTCATCTTTTATTCTGGGTATTTCTGTTCTTATCAATCTCTTATCTGTCTATCTGTTTGCAAGTGAGCCAAATCTGATAAAAAAGAAAAATCCCCAGGAGAAATCGGGTTCAGTCTAGGAGAAATCAGACTGAGGTTTGGTAAAATCACTTGCTCATCCAAAATCTTGCAATCTGTCTATCTTTTCTTTTCTTTGGGGATTTGGGTTTCTGCATTTTTCACTTGATTGGGTTGTTTACAGAACCATTGAATCACTATCATCACCAAAAGCTTGAGAGATCAAAAGATATTGTGAGGAGAGAGTTCTGTTTATTGCTAACGTTTGTTGATTTTGCAGGAAACCATGTCTGGAGAAAACAATGAACAAGAAGGAACACCATCACCTGCTGTCAATATTAATCCTTTTCAAATGCAGGCTCTAATTGCTGAGATCACCAAGCAAGTTCAAGATAATCTGATCAGAAGAGAAGAGGAAGCCAATGAATTATTTTATGGTTCTAGACAGCCTGGAAACAGAGCTGCAGAACGACAAGAAAGGAGAACCAGAAGGGAACCTAGAGAAGATGAATCTGATGATGCTTATTCCTCTTCAGACAGAAGTGTAACCAGGGTCCACAAGAAGCAACAACTGATGTGATCATGGACCGGATCACTAAGGAGGACAATGAGGAGAGTCTAGATGAGCCACGTGAAGCCACTATGCA
>CAJHQQ010003204.1:0-48826 GCA_905132885.1 Moricandia moricandioides | reverse complement strand
GAATTGAAGTACGAGATTACCATCGATCGACGATACAATATAGAAGTCGACCGTTGTTACATGACCAAGATCGATCGACGTTGCACATCTGCCATTGATCGATGTTCAGTTCGCAGACAACAGACTTTCAAACCCAAGTTAGAGACATGACACAGGATTACAAGAATACCCTTGGACGAGTTTTGACCTAGACTTTAGGGTTTTATATTTATATTTTATGCATTGCACCAAACTAAGTGTGCTAGTTTTCTGTGAGTGCTTGTGTGCTGTTTTGTATTAGTACTAGGGGCACTAAGTGTTCTAAGTTTGCTTTGAAACCCCATTATTTTATCTATGCAGATTATTATTCTTACTTTAATTATATCTGAGTAATTGTCAACTAGGTTTAGGGTTTATCAATGGTACTGATGGTTAGCCAAACAATAGAATTGTTAAGGTCATTATTAGATCTATTAATAGAATTGTGTTTATTTCTTGTGTTCTAAAGTAGCTAACTAGAACCCTAAAAATACGTTAGTTAGGCGCAAGCGAGAGCATGGTCTACTACCGGAATCTATTATGTTGAGTTAGGTTGCTAGAAACAAACGAGAGTTGATTTAGTCAATCTAGGGAACTTATCGAACTAGGTCATAACGCTTGACTCAAGAAACCGTCGATCGACGCAGGATCATTGCCATCGATCGATGGTAATTTCGTGTCAACAAGCAAGAGCTGAGACATTGGACTTGGTCAATAGCTTAGGCGCGCATGCGAGAGCTGGTGTCTTTTACATTTGATTTTGAGTTCCATGATTAAATACCTTTAAATTCTATCTACTATAATCCACCTGCCTAAAACCCTAGATCTAGCATATTTCCATATTTACATTACTAGCATATTTCCATATTTACATTATTAGCATATTTCCATATTTACATTACTAGCATAATTTCATATTTACATTATTAGCATATTTCCATATTGCATCTATACCTTCTAATAAGGAATATTTTCTTGACCTAATTATTTCTACTAATATATATAGTTACCTAGCTTAGCCTTTAGAAATAAGAAATCTATTGTGTGCATTTGTTCTCTGTGGATTCGATCCCTAAGTACTACACATGATCTCTCTTGACAAGAGTATTATTGTATTGTGTGTTTGGATTACAGGTTAATTTGACAGTTGTTTGTTAAAGATATTATTATCCTATTAAAACATAAAAATACAATCACGTCAAAGCTGTAAGGAAAGTAATCAGAGACCTAGCTGCCACTTTTAACAACGACGAGGTAATCAAATTTAATGGCTTTTTACTTTTGATCAACCAAACTTGTATTGGTTTTAGTCGCTGAATCATGTGTCTTCCCCCGCCAGTAGGCCGAAACTCGCACCAATGGGTTGGGGACGGAACATGGATCCCCAACTTCTTAGTATCATGTTAAGATTTTATATACCCGCTATACTCAAATAGAAGACAATTGTCGACTGCAGGCTGGCCCAACCTCCGATGTTGCTGTTGATCCTGGCCTTGTTTGACCCAGTAAAGCCCCGACCTTGGATTCCGTTACTGAGGTATTGAGTGGCACAGTCATCATTGCTCATGGGGAGGTTAGTTTCTACAATAACGATATTACACTATAGTTTTTATATCAGTTTGTATTAGAGCTATCTTCATGGCTTTCCTTCATGTACACCGACTAATCTGATTTCCATTTATCATGCGAAGATGGATAATCCTTCCTTCTCCCTTGGGCTCATCAGGGAGCCGCACCTTCTGTGGTTGTTGATGACAGCCCCCTTAAGTATGTTCTCAATCTTGTCCTTCCCCCCACCCCCCTTTGTGGATGAAGCTGACTTGCGAAAAAATAAACAGCCACGGAAACTCCCAACAGTGTATCAAGACTACCAATGTGATCCCAAAGTCAAAGTTGGGTATACTTAACTGCCATAACTAGATCGCCTATTTATGGACTTGTGGACTTGTTGACTTGTTGCATGTGGTAACAAGAATGGGGCGAGTCTAACAAATTCATTAGTGGTTATCTAATTGCTTAGTTGTTACTTGTAAATTAACACCCATTCTTAATTTTTCAGGGTTGTTAACATCGACGGTACGTCTGTTGTTGGGCCATTGGAATTTCTTGACATTTCATATAGATCACAACAAATGGCTCCTAAGGTACGTGAGACTCCTCCATATCTTCTTCTCTTCTTGTTTTTTACACCCACTTATACGTTTATGCCATGTATGTTATGGATTCGTGATGTGATACTAGTATATTGAGCACCAAGTTCATGAGAACCGTGTCACCTTTTATGACACAACCTTTCCAGCAACCATCATGCGGCATCATTAAAGGTTTGTGAAGACTGTGGTTAAAGATAGAGTGACGCTTAAGTATACGGATGATGTGCTCAGTGGGCTCGTGCGAACCCCATCGGACCGCATCTACTTCTCGTTTACATTTGACCAGCAGCACTGGGTGGATGTCTACATTGACCCAAAGGCGTCAGCTGTTCAAGTTTTGGTCTGCAATGTCTCTTTGAAAACCGACAGCATGATGAAAAAGGAACTCAACCTTATTGCAAATATGATCCCCTACATCAACCATGGAATCTCGAGTCAAGGAGTGCAACAATCAAGCCATTTGTTATCTTCAGGTGCAAGGTCATCCCTCAAACTCCTACACCCACTGATTCGGTGGTCATGTCTGTTCACCTTATAGACGCATACTCATCTGTGGGAATAGCTGGTTGGAAAGATATCACTCCTCGTCTACTCTTAGCTGCTGTGGAACAGTTGGTTGTTAAGTTTTTCCAATTTGTTTCTGAACTTTCCAAGCGCAAGCATGTTGTATGAATAATGTTTTAGTACCTTGCTTTGTTTACATTCTATATTCAAGTTTAGTATTCCTTCATTACTTCTGGTTTGTATCCCTCTCATGATTTTCGTTCAATTTGACTTAAGAATCCTTTATAAATTCTTTTAACTAATATTGTATCGAGCATACAATAAAATATCTTCATGTTTACTGTCCATGATAAATCTTAGCGATCAAACATTCACTTAGTACTTAAAAGTTGGATTAGATTTTCCAAACATTACAACGAAGGTCAATCTTATTCTCTCCCACTATCGTACATAAATATTTGTCAGTGGTGGGAAAGCCTATGGGAACTTGTCTAAATATTACATAGCAAAATATTTGATCGCCCCATATCAGATCATCAAAAGACCATCCCATCATTCCTTGCACCTCATACTAGTTACTTTGAAGCTCCTTAGATCGGCATTTTGCAAGTTGCACGGTTATGGTCCAGCCCGCCGCACCTACTAAATTCCCTTCTCCTCTTGAAAATACATGATTGATGTTAACAACAATATTACCTGTTTACAATAATCTTAAACATTAAAATTTAAGTTAACACTGGTTTATTAACTTTATTTCCATACATTGATTTCACCGGCTGATAGAATCCTACTCTTCCTTGGACTGTTTGGTGGTGTTCGAATTTCTGGTGGTAGTAAACGCATCCATGTTTCGCCAAACTGTCCAGTTGAAATAACCTTGCTGAGGTTCGCTGGTTTAATGCTCCCAGCCTACGCTAAACCCCAGAATTGGTTAATGTATCCTACAGCAAGAAGTGACTCAACCTTATTTGTGGAGTTACCTCAAGCAGAGATGGCATGTGTGCAAGGGATTGCTAGCATGTCAAACTCTTTGCAAGAACAGGTTTTCCTTTCAAGGTCCACGCAGTAATACATCCCGTTGATGTCTCGGACTTCATACTCTGCGTTGATTATGTGCATGATTGCGTAGCCCGTCGACATGTTGAAGTTACTAGCCAAGATAGTCGTTACCTTCGGTGTGACCTTGCTAACATTAGAACTATCAGCAGCCTACCTAGAAGAAAAACAACCCATAAGCCTAGTCTGTATGTATTCAAGAAGGGGCACAACTGGATGCTCACGAGCCCCCGCCAATGCAGCATTCAATGACTCAGCTAGATTGCTAGTTATTATATTGTACCTTGCACCCTCAAACTGAGATCTTTCCCAGTTTTCCATCTCAATACTTATCAAGTAGTCTGCACATGCAATGTCAATCTGCTTGATTTTATTGAAGTGGACATAGAAATCTTTCAAACGGTAATTTAGTGCGGCTCTTCCAATGAGGTATAATAGATGTTTCTACTTGAATATCGTCTGCAAGTTTCTCTGGAAATAGAGGAGGCAAGCACAGTTTTTTGCCATTGGGTAAACCTTCAAAACAACAATCACAGGCTGACGATTCAATGTATTATCCGAATAGGAAATATGCTCTACAAATCCTCTTAGCGGTTACAAAATCGTGTAGCCGTAAACATTGTCTGCTTTAGGCTAACATGGTGGTTACAATTCTAATTGTTAGTGGTTATAAATTATCTATATGTTTCAATATTAGCACCAACATAGTGCTTTAGGAAAGCGAAAAAGTTTAATTAATCTTTAGATTAACTTCCAAATGCCTGCGTATATGGATGTGTGACGATCTGAAACGAACACCAAATCGTTCGCATCCTGAACTACGTTCAAAAGATTTCTGAGGAACCAAGTCTATCCCTCATCATTCTTTGTGACTACAATCCAAAATCCAATGGGATATATTTGGAAGTTCCCATCCTATACACTTGTTGTGAGGAGGCACCCTGAGTATTTTCGCTTAAGGCGGGTGTCATCGATTATCACCACTTTTCTCATGTAAGCATACCCTTGGATACGTGCCCAGAAGCTATGAATAGATATTTAAATCGTTGACCTCCATCTGCTGCATGGCCTGTTTCCAGGGCCACCAATGACCCAAGGTTAGATGTGGCAACTTGCTCAAGGTATGAAGGTAGAGCAAGATAAGCAGTTTCAGCACTTCCTACACCTTGGTCGATCGCATACTCTCTTGACTTCCAAGCTTTCCAGTAGGATATTGGTAAGCTATGATTGTTCCTCATTATTTACTCACTTGCCCTGGCCTTGACCCGCCTCCTCTTCCAGGGCCGTACCTATGCCTCAGCATATCTCCTACAACCGTTGAGGTAGCATGGTTTCAGAATGCCCATCTCTCCCCAACCTAGCATGTATGAGTTTCCTTCAGACTCCCTATCTGAACTGCATAAAGTCTCCATCCACAGGTCAATCCGCTGCATTCAATGAGCATTTTTCCTGGCTCGGACTTTTTTAAAAATGTACTGGAACTTTTTAGTTATAGCGTACATGAAAAAATGTAGCTTGAATTTCTCCAGGTCTACAAAGGTTTGTCCCACATACAAATGATCTTCATTCGTCATGCCCACTCCTTCTGCCAAAAAATGATTGAAAACATGTGTGTTAGAACCTATATTTATCAAGCTCATTTTACTTTATACAACTGTCTCTTTTTTAAAAAGTTGCATACCTAGAATATGGCAGTCTTCAGTGTTAATATCGCCAGGATCCCAAAACCCATGTTTTTTTTTTTGTTTTTATTCTCCTCAAACTCGGCTGCCAGGTTTCTTATTACGGATATGTCCTTGATATCACTCAAATTACCATAAAGAGTGACTTTTACTCTCTTAAATAAGAGGTCCAGTTGTAGTACATAGGGATCGTATCCACATGGAGCGTGGCCACACAATAAACTCAATACAGTCACAATTAAGCTATGCAAGTTATGATTTCATTAAGTAAACAAGTAAAGTAACCAAAATGATTTATTGATTGGGTTTGTAAACAATTAAGAGAAATAGGTAGATCTAGTTTTTCAGGCAATTGAATTATAATGGCTAGGATGCAGGGAATTATTAATATGCGAGAACAATAATGTTAACTAGTGTGGCCCCCTCTTGTCCCAACTCTTGTATGCGGATAGAGAAGTGCACTTTCAATCGACGACTAAGGCCTGATGTCGATTGACGCTAATCAGACAGGAAGTTCGATCACTATGCTAATTAGACCAGCTCTCACATGCATCTAACAACCTAGCTCAATGGAATCAATTCTAGCACATAACCTACTCTCGTAGTTGTCCATGTCCTAGGTTCAGGTTCCTAGTTAGCTACACTAGAACGCAAGAATTAAACACAATTCCAAAGATTGATATTATTTCATCCTAACAATCCTATTTCGAGACTAATTCATCAGTACGATTATGAACTCTAAATCTAACAAGGGATCTACTCAAACATGATAGTTGTCACATAAATCATAGAACTAATAGATATAATAAGGAAACCAAAACCAATGGAGTTCCAAGAGGAATATGAAGGGGTTTCTCTCTGCTCTCCTAACATAAAACTAAGAACAAGATTAAGAGTAGAAAGCGTAGTCGTCAACACTGGCCTAGAAAACATAAATATAGGGTTTAAACTTGTCCAAGTGTGTTCTGGTAATTTTTTTTGGCTATTGGGCTTAAGTATGTCTTGAAATATACTAGGCCCGTGTTCTGGCATCACCGTCGATTGAGATTCCTTCCTCTCCTCGAAAGCTTCCTCTCGCGAGGCAGATAGAGCACTCTTTATTAAAATGGGAATAAATTGAGATATACCCATCAGCTGAAACTCAAACCAGTGGCAGTAGAAAGATAACTTAACGCTCTATTTTTTGTCCGAATATCAGTTCAATCTCACCGCGGGAAGGTCTCCATCCATATATAAACATCTGACGAATCTGTGCAGTTCTACATCTCAAAAGGCTCCAAAAACGCCAATGTTCTTCAACACGTACCTAAACCTGAAAAGACTCTAAAACACATCCAATACAGACATAAAAGAATCCAAATAAGTCCTATAACATGGTCTAAAAGTGGTAAATATTATGACTTATTAACTCCCCTAGACATAACATTTTGCTTTTCTTCAAGCAAAACAAGGGTAAACTTGTGGAAGAGGTTTGAAAACACAAGAACTCACAGAATCTCTAACTCATCATTTTTACCTTTACTATGTTTCAACCACATCAAATAAGTGTAAATTTTAGAGAAAATTTATATACCTTATCCTAGTATAGCAATCAAACTCATTCTACTAACAACTTAGCAAATATTTGTCTGACTCACCCTCTACTAACATCATTTCTTGCATAAATTCAATGTGTAGGCTTTGCCTTGGGTGAGGGACTCTTAACCTTGTAAGTATCTGAACACACCTGCAATCTTCTCTGATCTTTTTTTTCCTTCTTTCTCTCTTCTCTGAATCTCTTTAAATATTTTTTCATAAGTCTAATAAATCAATGACACTGATACAGTCCATCTTGTTCATCTTTATTTGTTTTTCTCTTTTTTTTTGTTTTGTCAAAGTGTAGTCAAATCATGGGAGCACATGTAATTTACCTATCATTCGCTTCCACAATTTGTGATCATTCCTTTCTGAATTAGAATAATGGGGTCATAGGTAATTTACCTACCCCTTTGCATCTTCGAGGAAATTATTTCAATCTTTTATTTTTGTAGATGCCGAAGAGAGAGAGAGCGAGAGAGAGAGAGAGAGAGAGAGAGAGAGAGAGAGAGAGAGAGAGAGAGAGAGAGAGAGAGAGAGAGAGAGAGAGAGAGGGAGAGAGAGAGAGAGAGAGAGAGAGAGAGAGAGAGAGAGAAGGAAATCAGAAGCACACAAACTTTTACCTTCCAGACTTGCAAGAGGAATCTGATATAATGTATGCCAAATCCCAAAGCAAGCGAATAAGTCAAATTTGGTTGGAGGTTAGCTTCGGTTCCTTCAAACCTTCTAAGCAAGTGTGGTATAGTGGCATGATCATCCACTGTGGTATCTCTAGTACTTTATACAATCAACGAATCTAGAATGGTGCTATATAATGGTTAGATAATGAGTAAAATTTTAAACTGATCATAATCCCTTTCCTGACTCTATAAAAACTTCGTAAGTTCAAAATAAAACACAATATCAGTAATGCCTCCCCAAAACTTAAACAACACTGTCCCCATTATTATACAGTCTAAGATTGGTAGAAAAATAAACTAAAGAACAAAATTTAACAAGGAAAAACGGTATACTTTCTCGCTGATGGTGAGTGTCGATCGACACAGTTAAGTGGCCACCGATCGATGCTCGTGATGTTTCGTGGATCAACATTGATCAGGTGTCGGTGGATGTTGAGTGTTGGTTTTATTCCTCGGGTCTTTTTTTAAATAAATAGTGGGTTGCCTCCTACTCAGCGAGCTTGACGTTTGGAAATCTGAGTTAGTCCGGATGAGATTGGGAACTTGCTCAAAACCAATTCCCAATGTCCAATATCTTCAGCTTCATCACACTTTTTGTGAAAGCGTTCATAGACTCTTCTCCTTTGTTTATCATCTCTGTAATAAGGAGTGCTCGAAGCTTTGAAAATGGCTTTAAGAACCATCTGCTGCGCACTCTGTATCTCATGACACCACCTGAGAAGTGAGGAATCGATGATAACTTAGGGCAACCCTTGGTCCTTTTTCGCTTCTTCCAATACTTCCTCTTCCTTCCCCCAGACTTGTCTGATCTCGTGTGATGGCTTCCATCAAAAATATTTCGACACACTTCAAACTCCTTCTGCTCTGAAACGCAAGGTGTGTTGATCAACACTTAAGTGGTGGTGTCGATTGATACTGCTTATGTTGGGCCTTTATCAAAGTAACTTCTATATCTCACCCCTCTATGAGAACTTACTGCATACATATGATCTTCAAATAACCCATTTGAGGAACCCATATGAACACTTCTATCAGGCGGAATAGGAAATTCAACTTCAGAAATAGCGTAGGAAACCACAATCTTCACAGGGTCATGTATCCTTTTCACTCTTTTGTGAAACCCAGCAGCTTCTTCTGTGTAAATAGGTGGTCGCAAATGTTCGGTGACATGAAGGTGTGAGGTCTCAGACTTGCACTTGATTTCCTTAATCGGCTCCACCTCAACCTCGCAACTATGCAGTGAGTGTCAATCGATGCAATCGGGTGGATGGCGATCGATCGTATCAGGTTGGTGTTGAGTGACGATAGCTTTTGATGAAATTTCTAGGTCTCTTCTCGAAGTGTGGGATTCATCTCCATCCCCTGACCCAAATTTTCAGGTTCTGCTTCATCCTCTAGCTTCGGGAAATCCTCTAGCTCTGAGAAATCTTCCATGGTGATTTGTATGTCTACATCTCGGGCAAGATCACAACTTGATACATCGGTGCTTTTCAGTATCGAGTCTGCAGTGTCCTGAGGACAACTCGAATTTTTAGAGATTTCAAGATGTATCGACTAACAGCAAGGGCTGAGGTCTTAGTGTCGATTGACTCTGAGGTATTTATGTTGATCAATGTTGAGGTCGGATCACTAATATCAGCGTTTTCCTCTATGCATAGTTCTCGATATCCATGTTGCTCATCATCCTCTACCATATATCTCAACATATATTCCATCTCGATCTCTAAATTTTCTGAAGCATCATAGAGAAAGCTGTTGAGGAAGGCGTTCGTGATATCATTCCAAGTAGTGAGAGATCCAGGTGGCAGCTTCTTGAACCAACATGCTGCTTCTCCAGAAATATAGCATGGGAATAACTTGCAGAAGTAGTAGTCTTCAAAAACTCCATTGCACTTAATGGTCGACGCTAGATCTTTGAATGTTTTCAAGGTGGTTAATAGGACATTCATGAGAAAGCCATGAAAGGGATGCTGACCCACAAGAGATATATACATGATTCAGCTCAAAATCATTACTCTGGAGTGTAGAACGACTCATCGCACACTTGTTAGCATAGAACTCCTTAGGACTATTCTAGTCTCTAAGTGCCTTTTTCGTTCTGTCCTAGCATTCACAGCAACAGCAGTATCATCATGGATTGCAGTCCCTTGTGCATAAATCAATTGTATTGTACTATTGCGAGGGCGACCTTTCTTCTTCTCGTAAAACCCCATTCTTGTCAAAACTCTATATTAGTACCTCGGCCTTCTCTGCCTTCCTGCAAATAGTGTTGATCGATGCATAGGAGTTGGTTTTGATCGATGCTTGGTTCATTTTGTCGATCAGTCAGGTTTGCTACAAACCAATCGACGGTTCCTAATTTTTGCAGGAATTGAATCGCTTCACTAGGCTTAGTAGGCCCGATAGGCCTAATTATTACGATATATCCTCGAGGCTCGCATTTTCTTTGCGATAAATAGAGCATCCCCTTCCTTCACTATTTCATTTTCTTTAGATCCCGAAAAGGTACTTTCTCTCCCCTTTTCTCTCGGATTTCTTTCATTACGTTCGTTTGGAGATTTCTGATTTGCCACTGTCAATCTTCAACTTTTCTGGACACTTCTTCGTTCTCCGTGGTTGTTCGAGAAAAATGTCCTCCGTCCGGAAAAAATATTCTCCATATGAGAGGGAAAGGTGTTCAGACCGCCCGACTCCTCCGAGGGATACATTGCTTGGCCCGAAATTGCTTGTTTCCGCGATCAAGGCTCACTGTACTGTTTCCACTGACACGGTTCTCTTCTACTCAGACCGTACTTGTGACACTGAAGATCTTCTTAGGAAGGATGAAGATGGACATTGCTCCGAGGATGCGGAATTGGAGACTGATCGCACCGAGACTAGCTCTTCATCTGGCGATGATGCCGATCACCGTTCACCTAGATCAGAATCTGCCAGAATTGAGAAGGGTGAGCGGGATCGGCGTACTGTGGTGTCCAATCGACGAATTGGTGGGCTCCAGACTCACGGGCGCTTGATCCCGTTTCACTACTATTGTAGTGGGTCGATCGAACAGCTTTTGAATCTTCCACAGGAACTCTCATGGCCGTCTGTAATAGAGGGCCAGAACTAGGGCGATGTACTCCCAACTTGGTCTACTCCGAGAGGCGTCTCTGTGCTAAAGGAAGAGTGCAATGTACGCGGAGTTACTTTCATGATTTTGAGGCCATACCAACGTCTGTGGAATCCTCCACTCGGTTACCAATGCGTCTACGAAGCTTTCTTCGGAAGGGACTCCAAGCTTTGGTTCTTAATCCCACGTCTGATCACCGCCTACTGTGCTAGACGGAACGTGGCCATGACTCAATTTATGAATGGGACGATTCGGATTGCCGTGGCGCTGATGGTAATGGCTGCAGAAATAGACGTATTAATGACTGTCCGTGTCTTCAAAGAGATGACACAAACCCAACCGAGGCCAAACCGGTCTATTCGCAGTGCAAATGCGATCGAGGCTCCACATTCTTATAGGGCATCCTTCAAAGACCAAGCATTGGCAGCATCATTACTTCCATGTTAGGGCCAATGAAGCCGCTTTCGACGAGCCGCCGAGAGATAATTTTTGTGTTTTATGGAGTCCTCGTATCGTTAGCTAACGTCGAGCGATTGTTGACTTGTTGCCAGATTTGACCCTTCTTTTTCTTTTCTTTTTGAAGTTATGCACCGGAACACCATTGGATACCCCGAAAACTTCTGGGAGGATGTTCCAAAGATCGCCGCGCTTAGCCAACACAAGTGGAGCGAGTTTAATCAGGAGATAATCTGCCACCAACGAAAGAGGATCACCAAAGGTCAGTTCCTTTTTCCTTCGTAGCTTCCGATTGGTCGCTCGGCCAGTTTGGCCGATCATGCGTTGTATACACCTGACGTGATTTCATTCCTCTTCGCTTTTGCCAGCCGATTGGTTGTCGCAGCTCACTTGTCTGGATTCTAAAGGGAAAAGGTTGAAGCTTCTGTTAATGGTAAATATTCCAAAAGAATATCCGAGTTACAGCGACATCCTAGGGGCCCAGCTGGGTGCTGAGAGTCTCAACTCGATGAGGGATCGAGACCGTGCGAAGAGGGAGACGAGCGATCAGCCAGGGACTCCCGTTGGCTGTGCGAAGGCTCCATCAGGAGGAGTTGGTGGTGTCACGAAAGAGGCTCTAGCTGACCGATCGGCTGATGCTCTTCTCGTGAAGAAGAAGAAAAAGAAGAAGTCGAAGCCTTCTAAGAGGTTGCGGACCGATCCTTCTATTGACGAGAACAATCAGACGGATGGTTATCGGTCGGCAAGCAAAGAAATTCACAAGTGCGTAGAAACTGAAGGGCACAGTCCCCAAGGGTTCTCCGAAGAGGGCCTCGAGAAGGCTTAGGGGGCCAAGTGGAGGAGGCCCCCGGTAGATTCATTGGGGGTAACAGTTGGCAAGAGGCGGAAGGGTTTGGGCGATCGATCGAGTCGAGATTCGTCGTCTTCCCTCGAATTGGAGGACGAAGGTGATACGCACGTCTCACCTCCAAAACCTCCAAAAGCTGTTGTGCCACCCTCACGTCGTGCACTCTAAGGGGGGGGGGACCCTCCATACAACGGCCTCCGATTGCTAAGTCCGAGCGCGTAGAATTTTGATACAATAAGGATGGGTCCCTTTTTAACGACTACGTTGTTGAGTTGAGGTTCATATTTGAGTTAAGTGATTAAAGAATGGAAGAAGAATGTTTGGGAGAGCCAAATGGTAAAAAGGCCATCCGGGTAAATGAAGAAGTTACCATGCACCTACCTTGGGTATTTACCCTTGATCCATCCGTTGGAAAGGAAGAGAGGATAGACTTGGAAAGGCTGGAACAGCTGGAAAATAACCAGCATCTGGTCAAAGATGCTAGATGCCACTTGAGTGGCTCTCCTTGCCTATGATTCAAAATAGGCGCTCCACCCCTCCTCCTAGACAACATGTTCCATTCTTTGACTATGAAAACCCTTGTAATCTCTACTCTATATATTTGTAATCACCACTTAATGGAAAGATCAGACAATTCATAATCCTTCTCTTAGACTCTTAACCATGATTACATATTAGTCTTGTTCCTTGGTTAAGATTTTCTCTTAATCTCTCTAAACCATCATAAAACCTAAGATTATCTAAAACATTTTATGGTATCTGAGACAGGTTCCTCATAATCTTGGTTTGATTCACAAGAAGAGTCAAAACTTTTTGGATCTCATTCTGCTTTCAAGTCGCTGAAGATGGAAAACAACAATGTTGTGGTTCGGTTACACTCAAGGGGGGGGGAACTACCTCTTATGGTCTCGGTTGGTGAAGACTGTTGTGGGGAGTAAGGGTTTGTGGGGACATATCACATCTGGTGAACCTCCAAAGCTCATTACTCAGGATGAATATGATGAGGAGGATACCACAAGCGAGGAGGACAAGTGGGTGCAAGAAGACATGCTGGTTATGTCCATTCTCCAAAGCTCGTTGGATCTCTCAATCTTGGAGGCATATAGTTACTGTGAAAAGGGAAATAACCTTTGGAATACACTCAAAAAGGTATATGGGAACATCTCAAATCTGAGTAGGGTGTTTGAGGTAAAACGGGCAATCAACAATCTGGTCCAAGAGGACATGGAGTTTACAAGACACTTGGGAAAGTTTAGTGCTTTGTGGTCGGAGCTTGAAATGTTAAGGCCAAACACTACTGACCAAGATGAGCTAAATGAGAGAAGAGAGCAAGAGAAGGTCTTTGGCCTCTTGCTTACCCTAAATCCTACTTAAAATGACCTGGTCAAGGACATTTTGAGGGTTCGGAAAATACCTAATATAGAGGATGTATGTGCTCAAATTCAGAAGGAGCAAGGGTCCCTTGGACTCTTTGGAGGCAAAGGAGAACTCCCTCCAGCCAATCAAGTTTAAGTTCCTTAAGCAAACATAGTCATGCACAACCGTTTTGAAGAAAGGAAGTTCAATGGTACATGTGATCATTATAATAAGCATGGACACAGAAGAGTCAGTCTTGGCATTGCACCCACACTTAAAGCTGGCTAAGTTCATCAAGGACAAGGATGCAAGAGCTCACCTTTCCTATGGAACCAGTGAGCAACATGGGTCAAGTGCTGCGGGTACCTCAAAGCAGATAAATGAAGGACATGGGTGAGAAATGGTGGCCATGACAACTCAAACCACTCAACCGAGCAACCAACTGAACCAGAGGTTCAATGAAAACGATTTGATTAGGAGATCAGACATTGATGCTCTAATCAAGATCTTCAAGGACAATGGTAACACCCTTAGGTATTCTTTTGATGCATTCTTGATTGAGCCTGGTAATATTGATCACTCTAGGACTAAGTATGACTCAAATCATCATCTATGTCAGTCTAAAATTGCATATGAACCAACTAGAAGTTGCCATTCATATAATGCTTGCAATATGTCTAAACCTTTGATAATTGATTCTGGTGCATCCCACCACATGATTAGTGATACTAGACTTATTAAAGATATTAAACCAGCTCATGGTCATGTAATGATAGCTAATGGTGAGAAGGTTCCAATTAAAGGAATATGCAATATGAAATTGTTTAATAAAGAATCTAGGGCCTTATATATGCCTAACTTTACCTCAAATATGTTATTCGTGAAGAAGTGTATTTATGATTTTCAATGCAATGTGATCTTTAGCCCTAATGATGTGAAGTTACAGGATATTGAGAGGAAGAGACTAATTGGGAAGGGAGTAACTAAGGGAGACTTATATATGCTAGAAGATCTTACTCATGTTCCTGATTATGCTTACTCATTTACTTCTGCTTCTATGTTGAATAATGATGCCTTGTGGCATGCTAGACTAGGTCATCCTCATGTTAGAGCTTTGAACCTGATGTTTCCAGGTGTTGTGTTTAAAAATAATGAGTGTGAAGTTTGCATTTTAGGCAAGAATTGTAAGACTGTTTTTCCAACATCTAGTACTACTTATGATAAATGCTTTGATTTAGTTCATTTTGATGTGTGGACTGCACCTTGCTAGTCTAGGGATAATCATAAGTACTTTGTGACATTCATTGATGAAAAATCTAAATACACCTGGATAACTTTGATGCCATCCAAGGATAGAGTTCTTGAAGCATTAAAAGCTTTCAAACTTATGTGACTAACCATTACAATGCTAAGCTTAAAATTTTTAGATCAAATAATGGTGGGGAGTACACAAGTCATGCTTTCAATCAACACCTTGCTCAACATGGAATCCTACATAAAACGAGTTGTCCCTACACTCCTCAACAAAATGGTGTGGCCGAGAGGAAGAATCGGCACCTTATAGAGGTGGCACGGTCAATGATGTTTCACTCCAGTGTCCCCAAAAGGTTCTGGAGTGATGCAGTGGCATCTGCATGCTACTTGATCAACCGAATCCCTACCAAGGTTCTTCAAGACCAGTCCCCATTTGAGGTTTTGAACAAATACAAACCTTCATTGGACTATCTCCGGGTGTTTGGGTGCCTTTGTTTTGTGCTAGTCTCTGGTGAGCTACGGAACAAGCTTGAAGCCAAGAGTGTCAAGGCTATGTTTATTGGGTATTCAACTACGCAGAAGGGGTATAAATTCTATGATCCAGTGAGTAGAAGGATGTTAGTATCAAGAGAAGTGAAGTTTGTGAAAACAAAAGGTTACTATGAAGAAAAGAAGTGGACAGACTTGGAGGAGTTATCCCAAGAATCAGATAGAGCAGCTAATCTGAGAATAATCCTAGAAAGGACTTGGTATTGGTGTTACTGAAGAACCAAAGGATAAACTTCCAAGACGGACGGGTGCACAACAATCACCCCACCTCAACTATGAGGGGGGAATGATGAAACTAGACCTAGTCAGGTGGACGTTCATGATCAAGGTGAAGGTGAAGAACATTAATAAGAAGTTGAGGAACAGGCTGGAAATGATGCTGGGAAAAAAGAAAAAGAAAATGACCCAGATGAACCAGATCGACCAAGAAAGCCGGGTGAACCAGATCGACTAAGGCCGAGTGTCTTTCGACTAAGAAAGTTGGGTGGACCAGATCGACCAAGGTCGGGTGAACCTTTTGGACCAACGAAATGGATTCTTCCCACAGCAGGTACTCTACTAAGGAAAGATGAAGTTGTTGAACATGTGGATGATCAAGGACAAGAAGTGGAGCAGACTGGTTTGAGAAGAAGTGCAAGGTTGAGGAAAAAACAACCAAGCTCATTTTGTACAAGGACTTACTACAATGCACAAGCTGTGGAGCATCCCTCTCAAGTTGTGTGTTCCTTTGATAAGTATCCTGAAGAGAATTGTGCTTTCATGACCAGTCTAGAAGAAAATAGCATACCTAGATCATATGAAGAAGCTATGATGGATAAGGCATGGAGAGAATTAGTAGGGGATGAAGCCAATGCTATGATCAAGAATGACACTTGGTATGAGAGTGAATTATCAAGAGGAAAAAAGGTTGTGTCAAGTAGATGGATCTTCACAATCAAATATCTTGCAAATGGGAAGGTTGATAGGAGGAAAACAAGACTAGTGGCAAGAGGGTTCACCCAAACGTATGGAGAAGACTACATTGATACTTTTGCACCCGTGGCTAAACTCCATACAATCAGAATAGTATTGTCCTTGGCAGTGAACCTGGAATGGGGTCTTTGGTAGATGGATGTGAAGAATGCCTTCTTGCAAGGAGAACTTGAAGATGAAGTATACATGTATCCTCCACCTGGTTTGGAGAACTTGGTCAAGAAGAGAAATGTGTTGAGACTAAAGAACGCTATCTATGGTCTTAAACAGTCACCAAGAGCTTGGTATAATAAGTTAAGAACAACCCTAAATGGTAAGGGGTTTATGAAATCTGAACTAGATAACACTTTCTTCACTCTCACAACTCCCTCAGGTATTGTTGTCCTCCTTGTGTATGTTGATGATATTATTATCACTGGAAGTGATCAAAATGGTATCAAATCGACCAAGGAGTTCCTCAAATCAGTATTTGAAATTAAAGACTTTGGAGAGATGAAGTACTTCCTTGGAATTGCGATATGTAGATCCAAGGAAGGGTTGTTCATGTCCCAAATAAAGTATACACTTGATCTTTTGAAAGATGGATGAAAGACAGCTAAGATGTCCTTCCAAGATGGATACAAGGTTCCACGTGAGGGGGAGATTGAGATTGCAAGCCATTCCATGATCCTAAGCTCTATAGAAAGCTTGTTGGTAAGTTGATATACTTAACTATTACACGACCTGATATATATTTTGCTGTGAATCAGGTGAGCCAACATATGCAACTCCCAAAGGAGCACCATTGGCGCATGGTGGAAAGAATCTTGATGTATCTAAATGGATCACCATAACAAGGGATCTGGATGGGGTGCAATGGGAGCACTGGAGTTGTTGGTTACTATGATACGGATTGGGCTGGTGATAGAGCTGATAGGAAGTCTACCACTGGCTACTGTACCTTCATTGGTGGAAACCTGGTTACATAGAAGAGCAAGAAGCAGAAGGTGGTCTCATGTTCTACTGCAGGAGCCGAATATAGAGTAATGTTGAAGTTGACAAACGAGTGGGCTGGATCAAGGGAATACTGAAGCACTTGGAGATTGATCAAGTCACACCTATGGTTATGCATTGTGACAACCAAGGCTGCCGTACACATTGCCTCGAACTCGGTGTTCCATGAGAGAACTAAACATATTGAGGTTGATTGCCATAAGGTAAGGCAGATGATTGTACAAGGAGTCACGCTGCCATGCTACACTAGAAGTGAGGATCAGCTAGCTGATGTGTTCACTATGGCTGCAAGACAGAAAACAATGGAGTCCATCCACATCCGGTTGTGACTCATTGTTGTACTAAACTTAGCTAATCCCCTCGCTATGGGGTCTTTACTTTTCTTCCCTCATCAAGGTTTTATCCCAATGGGTTTTATTTGATGAGGTTTCTAATGAGGAAGATCTCATAACATTCCAAGCTTGAATTGTTCCACATGGTCAAGATTGAGGGGGAGTGTTGAGTTGAGGTTCATATTTGAGTTAAGTGATTAAAGAATGGAAGAAGAATGTTTGAGACAGCTAAATGGTAAAAAGGCCATCCGGGTAAAGGAAGAAGTTACCATGCGCCTACCTTGGGTATTTACCCTTGATCCATCCGTTGGAAAGGAAGATAGGATAGACTTGGACAGGCTGGAACAGCGTGAAAGTAACAAGCATCTAGTCAAAGATGCTAGATGCCATTTGAGTGGCTCTCCTTGCCTATGATTCAAAATAAGTGCTCCACCCCTCCTCCTAGACCACATGTTCCATTCTTTTATTATGAAAACCCTTGTAACCTCTACTCTATATATTTGTAATCACAACTTAATGGAAAGATCAGACAGTTCATAATCCTTCTCTTAGACTCTTAACCATGATTACATATTAGTCTTGTTCCTTGGTTAAGCTTTTCTCCTAATCTCTCTAAACCATCATCAAACCTAAGATTATCTAAAACATTTTATACGCGGCCTGCGGCGACTTGATCCGGCTGATCAGGGGAGGAACACGAGCCATGCCGGAGGTCTCGAAACTCGCATTCCCGGATAAGTATGCTGAAAAAAACCTGAGCCGACGTGATTGTAAGTCTCTCTATTTCTGCTTCCCTTATTTTTCCTTTACTGATTGCACTTTAAATATGTACCAGGCCGCCGCCCGGTCGAACCTCTTAATTCTGAAATGTGAGATGGCCCTATGGAAGGCGAAGATCGACCTAGGTAAAGCCGAGGCAACCGTGGTGGCAAAGATGATGAGTTCGAGGCGATCAAGAAAGACTTTCTCGAGAAGGCGAACCAAGTCATCTCAGATCGGAATCACTTCATCAGGGAATCCAAACTATCCAAGCAAAGGATAGATGAACTTGAGAAGGAAAGGGAGTTCGACCGAGAGACCATCAAGCGCATGGAGAAGGAAAAGGAAAAGGCCGAAGAGTCTTAGAGGACGGAGAAAGAGATGGATCACCTAAGACGGTCGCGCAGTCACGAGGCGTTGTTTGAGCGGAGGCGGACCAAGTCTAATATTCTGTCGAAGTATAATCGTCGGTTCGAAAAATTTAGGAAGTACATGGCCGATTGAGACAGACAAGAGGCCAAACTGTACCTTCACAGCCAGGCTTCTGAAACACTGGGATCTCTGGATCTTCTCGAGAAGTGGGGCTTGCAAGTCCCGAAAAGACTAAAGGACATCCTGGTCGCCGATGAGGCTAAGTAAAAGAAGGAGAATGCGGAGGCCGAGGTAGAAGATATAATTGAAGAGGACCTCAGCCTTTCTCCTCTCCGCTTGGAATCGCTTTACGGCTTCGACCAATTTGGGTCAAATTTGGGGGCGGTCGACACGGCGACAGTCGCAGCCATCTGATCCCCGAACCCCAAAGGGGAGTGCAATCCCGGAGACATCGATGGGTTGGAGATTGACAAGTTGTGTTTTCACTTTTCTAGCAGGGTATAAATATCCTAAACAATTAACTATCAAATTAAACCTTAATTCTAACACAGAAAACAATACTCTTGCCAACAGAGATCATGTATAGTACTTAGGGATCGAATCCACAGAGAATAATTGCGCACAATAGATTTCTTATTCCTAAAGGTTAAGCTAAGTGATTATATATATTGGTAACTAATAATCAGTCTAAGGAAATGTTCCTTATTGGAGAGTGTAGATGCAATATAGAAATAAGATAATAATTTAAATATGGAAATATGTTATTAAACTAACTAGATGTAAATGTAGATATGCTAGATCTAGGGTTTTAAGCTTAATGAATTATAGGGAATAAGAAGCAAGGATATGTAAATATTCTAGAACTCAAATATTAATTATTCTAACCCTTTTAACTCCAACTCTCGTATGCGAGAAAAAGGAAAGACCACCGATCGACGGATAAGGCCTGGTGTCGATCGACGGTGAAATCAGAAGAAAGTGTGAACGAGATTTGATATGTTCACCAAGCTAATTAAACCAGATCTCGCATGCGCCTAACAACCTAGTTCAATGGAGTATATTCTGGCACAGAACCTACTCTCGTAGTCATCCATGTCCTACTTTTGAGATCCTAGTTAGCTACTCTAGAATGCAAGCATTAAGAACAACTTAATTGATGGATATAAACTTAACCTTGCAATCTTAATTTTCGGCTAATCCATGACTGATATCATTCCACCCTAAATCTAGTTGATAACTACTCATACATAATCAAAGTAAGAATAATAATTTGAATATAATGCATAAATAAAATATTGAGGTTCCAATACAAACCTCTCTAAGGAGTTATGAATCTTCTCTCTAAATAGAATACTAAAGAACCTAGCACCGTACGTCTCCATACGTATGCACTCTCTCCTCCTTTCTGTCCCCATACATAAAGTATAAATATAAAACCCTAAAATCTAGGTCAAAACTCGTCAAGGAGTAAACTTGTAATCTTGTGTCTTGTCTCTAACTTGGGCTTGAAATCAGTTGTATGCGAATTAGTCATTGATCGATGGCAAGTGGTCCGCATCGATTGATCTTGGTCATGTAATATCAGTCGATGTCAAGATAGGGCAGTTGATCGACGACAGTCTTGTACTCCGACTCTCCCAATGATTAGCTACAGATTATTCTCCACTAAATGCTCCAAAAGCTCCAAGTATCTCCATATATCTCCAAAACGTACCTGGACCTGTAAAGACCTTAAAACATAGCCTAAACACACATAATACACCTTAAATAGAGTCCATAACATGGCCTAAAACTGGTAATAAATAGGTTATATCAACTCCTCCAGACTTAACCTTTTGTTTGTTCTCAAGAAAACAAGCCTACAAAAGAGATTTTGAAAAGCGAAGACTCACATAATATCTAAGTATAATTGCCACCTTACTTTATTACAGCCACATCCTATCAAGTCAATCACAAAGAACTTTATATACCCTATCCTAGTATAGCAATCAAATCCATTCTACCAACAACTTAGTGAATACTAGACTGACTCACCCCTCTTATGATTTCATTTCTTTGCATAAAGTAAAAGTCCAGGCTTTACCTTCGAAGTATCGATCAAAGGATATATAGATTCTTACCTCTGCAAGTATCTGAACACACATGTAATCTTCTCTCGTTCCTTTCCTCTCTCTCTGCTCACTTCTTCTCAGTCAATGTCTCCCTTCTTTTATGGGTATCATTTTATTTTATTTTAATTTACTGAGATGTTTGGATAGGATTCCATGAATCAAGCCCTAATGGTTTTTGCCACCAGATCCTGTTCACTTTTTTTTACCTTTTATCTCTTTCTAGGATCATGTGAATCAAGCTTTAATGGTTGTTGCCACCAAATCCTGTTTGACTCCTTTTTTAATCTGAAGGGGAGAGAAAGGGGAATCAGAAGCACACAGACTTTTTACCTTCCAAACTTGCAGAAGAAATCCGATCCGATTTATACCAAATCCGAAAGCAAGCAGATAATGTCAGGATTGGTGTTGGAAATCAGTTTTGGTTCCTTCAAACTTTCTAAGCAAGTGTGATATAGTGGCAGGATGATCCACTTTGGTATCTCTAGTAATCTCTGCAAACAACTTCTTAAGAATGGTGCTAAAGTGTGGTTAGTCAATAGTAAATCTTAATCATAGTCCTCTTCTTGACTTGATAAACTCTTTTAAAAACTTATATATAGATAGTAAATAAAACTCAAAAATAATAAAATAGCATTAGCGAACCTCCCCTCAGACTTAAATTACATTGTCCCAGTGTAATCCACCTCGGATTGGTTAGGAAAAATCAAATCATAAGTAAATAGCTTAAGTATAGAACTCGATACCTCTCTCTGTAAGAGAGTGTCGATCGATGGTAGGCGGGTTTGGTCGATCGATGGTCTCGATCCAGTGTCGACCGTTGGTGCCTCTATGGTGTCGATCGATGGTAGTATAGATAGTCTGTAGAAATAAAATAAAACTCAAAATAAATAGTAGTATAAGTAAAAACTTAATAAACAGTGGGTTGCCTCCCACTCGGCGCTTGGTTATAGTCTTAATCTCAACCTTTTGAAATTTCTGACTAGAATGGAGGTGGATCAACACTTGGAAAACAGGTGTCTACATCTTCTTTGCTCTTTTGAAACCATGTACCAACGAAGCTTCTCATTACTTCATCTCCTCTGGCTTTCTCATTCTTTATGATCTTCTTAGTAACCTCCACTGAAGGTGTTCTCCTTTGTAGATTCTCAATATTATGCTGAAGCATTCTAAATCTGGCAGCTGTAGTCTCTGATATATCCTCAAATTTCTGAGAAATATCTTCCTTTATTAGGCTCTGAGAAAAAGCATTTCATTGAACCTGTCTTGCAATTGATTTTCTGCTGCGGTTTTCTGTCTGTCGAAATCAGTGTCGATCGATGGCCTAATGCCGCCGTCGATCGATGTCACGTTATCTGGTCCACTCGCATGCTGTCTTTGAACAGTATCCAAATCTTGCTGCATCTTATCCATGCGTGTAGTCAGACCGGTTAGGCACTTGTCTATAGGATAGTAGACATCATCAAGCCTCTTGTAGAAATCTTCTAATGACATCTCTTAAGCGTTGTAGATCCCGTTGACAAGATCGTCAATCTCTGCTCTGTTATATGTTTCTTGCTTCTTCATGGACATAGCGATCTTTGATGCATGTTCAGGTAAACATATGTAGTTGTACTCAAACATGGTAGCTCTCTCTAGAACTGCCATTATATCTTCCTCTTGCACATTCGCAATTCGTCTGTCTATAGTGCGTGCATTACCATTTTCATCTCTGTAGATGCCATACTCATCTTGCTTTTCCCAAAAGAAAATCCTTCTGCCATCAGTATCAAAATCTCTCTTTCCATACTCTACCCAACCGTCTATCCGTAGGGGATTTAGCCAATTGACCGGTCTTGGAGTTTTTGAAGTAAAAGAGGTTAAATGTACAGAACTTCTGGAAAGGTGGTATCGATCGATGCATGCTGCTTGTTTTCGATCGCTGTTTGGTATTGGACAGGCTCTTGCTTCTGCTCGTTGATGTTGATCGATGTTGGTACGTGAGCATTCATCGATGGTTGTTGCTGTTATCCAAATAAACTTTCTAATCCATTAGCCATAACAAGGGTGTCTGCTACATCTTCCTTAGGTAGATTGAGAATCTATGAAAATTATAAACTCGTCTGGTCTGAGATAACCATCTTCTTATTTTCTGCTCTAAGTAATTTTTCTGGTCTTCGTTTGATGTCGTTTGATGGCCAAGATATGTTGAGGATTGATGCTGGATTGCCCACTCTTGCGTTCATTCCCCAGCCAGCATGCGAGAATCAATAAGTTCTTTCTCTTTGTAAGCTGCGTCGTGTTCTTCGTAATCTCTCACGAATCCTTGGTATGCCGGATTGGTGTCGATCGATGGTGTATGTGGACCGTAAATCGATGCTCGATAATCAGACTGGTGGATGAAAAGGTTTCCAGCTCTATTAGCCATTGCAAGTATATCTGCCACATCTTCCTTCATGACATGTATAATTCTGCCATCCAGAGCTCTTGCATGACCATCTGGATCTCGCATAATACCGAACTCATCTGTTGTAAGTAACCATATTCCCTTTCGCGTTCTGCAGTTGAATCTCGTTGGGTTTCTGCTTCATGCTCAGTATTGATCGACGGTGAATGGTGGTCGTCGATTGATGTCAATTTCCCAGGTTGATGGGAAACATGAAAAACTCCATCCTCTTCCATAGCAATACCTCGCGTATTCAATTGTTTCTTCGTCTTTGTAGTCTTCGTCGTACTCGAGCTAGGTTGTGTTGTAACTGAAATCGCCATGGTAGGTGTGGGCTTGTTTGAATGTTTGAGTGTCGATCGAAGCGATAGGGTGGGTTTTGATTGATTGTTGAACTGTATGGCTGTCAGTCGATGGGTTGTGTTGGGTATCGATCGATGCTCCTTCTTCTGATTCCTCACCTAACTCATAATTGCAAAAGCATGTGGCCACAAGCTCTGCATCATTGCACATTCTATCAGGGTAACCTTGATCTTATTCTTGACAGGTTCATAAAAAATATTTTGATCAATCGGAGAGAGATACAACTTGTTTAACTTCATATCGCATATGGTTCCCACAATAGCCATGAATGCTCTCCTAAGTAGTAGAGAAGAGTTCCAATCTATCCTGATGTCCATCACATGAAAGTCTCTTGGAACTAAAGTATTGTTGATCTGCACTGAAACATCTTTTACCATCCCTCCTGAGTTCACTCTTGAGTAGTCTACGAATGTAAAGGAATTGCAGGAGGGTTCCACTCTCAGGTTCAGCTCCTCTGCCACCGATTTTGGCATAATGCTCACTGAAGATCCAGTGTCACAAAGGGCGTTGGGATATTTGTTTCCTTTGATGAAGCATGCAACCACAAATTTTCCAGGGTCACTTTTCTTCTTCTGTCAGGTCCTCTACTTCATCTTCTCTCTAAGGTGATTGAACATTATCTCTATATCATCAATCTGTCTCCCTTGTTTCCCTGAAAAACATCGAAAATCTGTGAGTATAATAAGCCTCATCAAAAGAAGTATCTAGAGGGATTTTAAAAACTCTTTTAGCATAGCTATCTATCTCCTTTTCATTGGCTTCTCTGCGTTGATGTTTGGGGATCTTTTGTCTCCTCTTTGAGTGCCCTCATCTTCTCTATTTGTATCCATAGCTTCAGATGTGTTTGTATTCTGTTCTGAAATTGTCACAGTCGGGCGTACAATCAAGCTCGCATTTAGGTTCGGTAGTCGAACTGGGTTTCTCTCTTGTCAATCGATGCTAAGTTTGTATTGTCGATCGATTCTTCTGTCACTATGTCGATCAATGTCATGGAAACGGTTTCGATCAATGTTAGTCGATTCACACGAAGCCACTGAGTTTGTAGGTTTCACCGTCGATCGATGCTCTCTGGTTGGTGTCAATCGATGCGAATTAGAATTGCCGAGTGAAATTGAATTTTCCACATGACAATCGCTATATTGGGGCTCCTCTCTCTTGACTTCATGCCATAAATCATCATCAATCAATGCACTGATGTGGTGTCTTTGCCCAACCTCGATTTTCTCCTTGATCAAACTCTCATGCTTCTTAATGGTCTCACTTGTTTGCATCACTTAATTCTCTAATTTCTTGACATGAGTGTTGAGGTTTCCGAACTTGGTATTGAGATTGAGGTACAGACCATCTATCTTCCCATTGAAATCCACAGTCATCTTCTGCTGTCCCTCTAAAACTCTGTCAACCATCGCTTCAATCTTGCTTTCCTGACTTTCTGGAGGAGGATTCTGGTAGTAGGTAGATCCATAAGTCATGTTGTTGTTGAAGAGCATTCGCCGCGAATTCTGATTAAAGTTACTCCTTTGACCAGTGTCATAGGAGTTCCTGTTGAAGCTTGAATTCCCTTGTCTCTGGAAACCATTCCCGTCATTGTAGTTTACATCTTCTTCATTAATCTCATCTTCTCCAGACTCAATTGCTTTAACATCCGCAAAAGTAACATGCTTCTTGAAAAATCTTTGAACATTATCCAGTTTTGCCTTTACCTCTTCAATCTGCTCCTTGGTCACAGCTGGAGCTGATTTCCTTCTCTCAAAATCGGTGTTCTTGGTGTTACTACTGGATGCCAAATTTCTAATCAATCTTATAGCTTCTTCAGGGATTCTTATGCTGAAGTTTCCCTCACTAGTTGTGTCTAAAGACATCTAATAATTTAATCTAATACCTCTGAAGAAAGTGCTAAGAAGCTGCACTTCGTTAAACCCATGATGTGGACAGTCTCTTGGGTATGACTTAAATCTGATCCACGAGTTTCTGAAAGATTATGAAGGTTCTTGTGATAAAGTAGCAATCTTGCTCCTCAAGTCCTCTGCTCTTGCGTCATCAAAGAAGTTATGCAAGAAAGCGTTTTTGATGTCATTCCACGATGCCAGGGTTCCTGGTGGTAGTTTCTTAAGCCAATATGAAGCTTCTCCAACAAGTGAGTACTTGAAGAGCTTACAGAAAAGATAGTCCACATGGACTCCTTTGGCTTTAATAGGATTCACTAGATCCTCAAATGGCTCTAGATGATCCAAAGGGTGCTCATGTTGCAACCCATGGTAAGGTGTCTGTGCTACAAGTCTGAAGAAAGCGGGCATGATCTCAAAATCATTTCTCTGAAAAGCTGGAGGACGAATGGCGGATCTGTTGGCGTAGAAATGGTCTTGACGGTTGTAGTCAGTCAGCGTTCGCTGAGCATCTTGGGCGTTAGCTTCAGGTTCAGCTTTTGCAGCGTCTGCTTCTGCTTCTGTATCAGGGATTACAGCCCCCTGATCATCTATCTTTTGACCTGCTGCATTACACAGATGACCATTGAGGTCATGCAAGTCTCCATTCTCATTCTGAACCACAATTATAGGCGCAACCATCTGAACTCATCTGCTTTTGTCGATCGATGCGGGTGAGATGCTGTCGATCGAAGTTAAGTGATCAATAACTGTCGATGCTAGAGTTTTGATGCTGGTCGATGTTATCCGTAAAGAAGTGTCGGTCGACGCTGAATGTATGTTGTCGATCGATGCTTGTCATCTTTCTTTGCGGATCGTATGTTCGAGCTTCTGCGGGTCTGAGAATAGTAATTATTGTCCTTTATTGCTCGTGGTACTCTTTTGCATGCACCTGAAAGACAAAGGAAAAGAAAAATCAGTAACTTGAAAGTAAAAAAAAAACTAGACTAAACCCTAGAAATTAAATCTAATGGTGATCAATGTTCCCCGGTAACGGCGCCAAATTTCACATGTTGTGTTTTTACTGTTCTAGCAGGGGATAAATATTCTAAACAATTAACTATCAAATTAACCCTTAATCCAAACACACAAAACAATACTTTTGCCAAGAAAGATCATGTGTACTACTTAGGGATCGAATCCACAGAAACCAATGACACACAATAGATTTCTTATTCCTAAAGGTTAATCTAGGTGATTATATATATTGGTAACAAGTAATCAGTCTAAGGAAATGTTCCTTATTGGAGAGGGTCGATGCAATATGGAAATATGCTAATAATGTAATTATGGAAATATGCTAATAATGTAAATATGTAAATATGTTATTAAACTAACTATATGTAAATGTAAATATGTTAGATCTAAGGTTTCAAGCTTAATGAATTATAGGGAATAAGAAGCAAGGATATGTAAATATTCTAGAACTCAAATATAACTATTCTGACCATTTTAATTCCAACTCTCGTATGCGAGCAAAAGAAAAAACCATCGATAGATGGCTAAGGCCTGGTGTCGATAGACGGTTAAGGCCTTGTGTCGATCGACGGTGGCATCAGAAGGAAGTGTGAATGAGATTTGATATGTTCACCAAGCTAATTAGACTAGCTCTCGCATGCGCCTAACAACCTAGTTCAATGGAGTCTATTCTGGCACATAACCTACTCTCGTAGTCGTCCATGTCCTATTTTTGAGATCCTAGTTAACTACTCTAAAATGCAAGCATTAAGCACAACTCAATTGATGGATATTAACTTAACCTAGCAATCCTACTTTTGGGCTAATCCATGATTGATATCATTCAACCATAAATCTAGTTGATAACTACTCAGACATAATCAAAGTAAAACTAATAATCTGAATATAATGCATAGATAAAATATTAGGGTCTAATACAAATCTCCCTAAAGAGTTATAAATTTTCTCCCTAAATAGAATACTAAAGAACCTAGCATCGTCCGTCTCCGTACGTATGCCCTATATCCTCCTTTCTACCCCATACATAAAGTATATATATATAACCCTAAAATCTAGGTCAAAACTCATCCAGGAGTAAACTTGTAATTTTGTGTCTTGTCTCTACTTGGGCTTGAAATCAGCTGTCTGCGAATTGGTCATCGATCGATCTTGGTCATGTAACATCGGTTGATGTCAGATAGGCCGTCGATCGACGGCAGTCTTGTACTTCGACTCTCCCAATGATCAGCTACGGATTATTCTCCTCTAAATGCTCCAAAAGCTCCAAGTATCTCCATATATCTCCAAAGCGTATCTTGACCTGTAAAGACCTTAAAACATAGCCTAGACACACATAATAGATCCTAAATAGAATCCATAACATGTCCTAAAACTGGTAATAAATAGGTTATATCAGATATTCGGGATTCGGTGAATCCTTCGCCCCTGTTGAGGAGATCATGTTACCCGTGACTTCGAGGGCGCCGATCGTTCGAAGACTCAGCACGCATCTGATCCCTTGGTCGCCCGGGTAGATCCTATCCTTGCCGTTCGAGTATCGCATGCTCCCCTTGGCGATCTGGCCGGGTCGCATCCGGTTGATCAGCTTCCAGAACAAGAATGAACCTCCGCCTATCTTGAACTTCTTTTTTTTTGTGTGTACTTCTTGTGATCGTTCGCCATATTATAATTGGAACTCTGAGATTTTCAATGTATGTTGTAAGCTTTCACGAGAATTTTAATACAATATCGTTAGGTTTGTTCTCTCTTTTTTTCTAAACGATGGACGACCGGCCTTCAGGGTGCCCTCTTTGGGAAAAGAAATGATTGGTGTAGTCACTTTTTTAGAATACTTTGACTTCTTTTTAGCGGTTGAATCTTTCGAGAACCACACCTTTCTTGAGGGAACATGAGCCCGACTGGTTGCTTGCTTTCTCTTTTTCAATCATGATGTCTTGGTCGATAAGCATTCATTTGGTTGGGAGCAACCCCCAAGATAGGTCATTCAAACGGGATGCCAACCACAGTCTTTGTCCGCAGAATGAAGTTGGGTGCGACCGCCCGTTTGTCGATCGACAACTTCGATCGTTACCAATACTGACGATGCAGCGGCAACGCAAAGGAATTTTTTTAGCCATCTCAGTGATATTCCATTGTTCCCACGTGTATTTTTTTTATGGCTTCACCCGATTATAGGCTGCCAACGTACCCCTGGGACGTGGAATCAAGTCGTCCGTTGTTCAGTTAATTTGAGCAGAACATAGAGTCATCCGGCTCATGGATGAGACGAAAGTGATGTCAGGTTATTTTTTTGGCTATCGCGAAGCCGAACGAATGTGACATGATGTCATCCGTTTGGTGCTGGGGGAAAGTGACAATCAAGTCATTCGCCCAATTTTTTATTTTGGTGCCGGGTGAAAGTGACGATCAAGTCATTCGCCCAGGTCTTTTTTAATTTTTTTTTATTTTTTATGTTAATGGTGGTACCTGCGAAGGTTTGCGGCGTTCCGCGATCTTGGTAATGGTTCTACGGACGAAGTCTCCAATCGATATATGCCGGGTTTCATGATTTCAATTTTTTTACCTGTCTTCCCAATGAGCTCCAAGCTTACCGGCTTTCCACTCCTTGGTGTTCTTGAATACTTTCTTCAGGACCAAATCGTTTATCTCCAATGGTTGAAATCAAAATTTCTTATTGTAGTAAGCTTCCGCGAAATGTTGATAATTCTGGATCCTGAGCAGGGCCTTGTCCCGTCTATAACACCCCCGAACCGTCCTAGGTCGGACTAATCCGGAACGACCCCGAAGCATTATAGTTTGGCGAGTACCGCAGTCATTCCGGCCAAAACTTTATAAGAAATCCAAATTCTCAACTAGTACGACCACGATACCGCCCCTCTCGACCTCAGCCTAAGCCTTGCCAACCCGTACCTTGGTCGAGAGTTGTGTTAAGTTTGGACAAAACTAAATATCAGCGTTCTACGGGGATTTTATAAAACAAACGTACTTTTATTTACTTTTCAAGTCAGGAACTCGACTACAGTCCTCAAAATACAACAACAAAGAGAAAATATCAAAGTCAAACAGGTACCCATGAAAAACAAAATGAGTTAAAACATAAGCATCTTGCTCCTAGCAAACAACACCGGAAAACTACATTGGCCTCGTCCACTGCACCCTCCAAAATAAACAACAATCCCCCCCCCCCCCAGCCCATGCTCAAACACACAATCACATAATAAATATGCATGCAAACAATCAATGCGGACAAGTAAACGTGCAACTACTAATGCAATGCAATAACATAGACATGAATGTAATGCAATAACCTAGACATGAATGCAATGCAATGACTCTATTTCCCCAGTCTCGCCCCCGAGACCTAACGACACACAAAAACAGTCTAGACTCAATCCTAGACTCAACAACAACAAAACAAAACACTCAAAGGACGGAGCCTTAAGCTACACATCCCGGGATCCCTTCACACCACGGAGCCCTAACCCTGCACCCTGAACACTCCCGACCACAAACACCAAAGTCACACGGTCGAAAAACATCACTCCGGAAATTGGGCTTCTCCCAATCTAACTCGGGCCGCATCGTCATGAAGCCCCAGCCCATGGACGCGACCCACTTTCGCGTGATGAGCCGTGGAGAGTAGATAACTCCACCACTGAAGAATTGGGCTTCTCCCAATCTAACCCCAGGGTCCACGCAAATCCCCGGAGAATTGGACTTCTCCCAATCTAACCCCGATATAGCCACACACTCTAGTCTAGGCGCAACACAATTCAAACCAGCACGAGGGAGCTCCACCTCTAACCTCCATGCAATACGCACATAGAATATTGGAGTGTAACTCTCTCATGCCGGTTCATATGCATTGCATGTAATCTAACAACTTAACAATACAATACATGGCAATCATGGCATCTCCCCTAGATGACCATGTCCACAACAACAAGAAAAGCTATGCATAATCACAACTATAACATGCAATAGAGATATACAATTATGGGGACTACTAACTCCCATACACACACACACAAACCGTAAATGTGGTTCAAGCTCATGAACCATCACGGCTAAAGCTCTCCAACCTTCACACACACACGGTTAGGAACAATCAATACATAATACACACAGGGAACCCACCTAGGTCTTCACAAGCCGCACAACACCTCCAAAAGCAAAAGACTTAAGGGTTACACCAAAACCGATCAAAAAGAGGCTAAAGTCTAAGAGGGTAATGAAACCTACAAACGCAAATCTACAGCCTTAAAACCTCTCCTATCACAGCAAAACAGATAATATACCAAGGATAAACACACGGAAAGGCCTCCTACACTCTCCTCACAGACATAGAAATTTTTATCGGTTTTGGCCATTTTCTCTCTCAAGAACAAACCATAAGATAGACTAAGAGAGAAGGAACAAGGTGGTTCTGCATTTATAAAATTCATCCTAAGGGTCCTATTTATAGCCAAATAGTGGGGTGAGAACACTTGACATGTGTAGTTACATTTGTCATCAAAATTCGCTCCAAATGCATGCTTGCAAGAAAATACTCTGAATCAAACCATTTACGTCCCATATTCTAGAATATAAACCACTTTCCCATTTAGTTTAAGTGTACCAAAATTCAGAACGAAAATTGAACCCCCAGTGTGGTTTCCACCTCATCACTTTTTAGCTCCAAAATGGCCTTTAAGCTCAATACATATAAATCCTACTCCTTACGCTTGCCTCCCCTTCTCATGTAGACCACATTGTGTAGGAGAAGAACCAATACATGGTCGTTTTTTTGTATGACATGTTTCCATGAACCTTCTTCCTCCTTAGCCAAACCACCAAAATGGCCCATTTTAGCATCTTTGGGTCTTCAATCTTCAAATCTGTTTTCCTTGTGCTACAGCTCAATCCAATACTTCCCTTGGGTCCTAAATGAATCTTAGATGTCATGGTTATCATGTATAAAAGTCTTACTTCATCCCATTACTCACATTACCAAATGTAGCCCATTTTGGGAACAAATGGTTTCTTCATGTCTTCTTTCTCTCTAAATGTCTTTTCCCCTTGATTTCTTCACCATAAAATACCTTGATTTATTCCAAACCATGCACAGGATTGAAGTAATTTGGTCCCCTCCACGTGGCATGCTCTTATTGGTTGATCGGATGGGTTATATGGACCAATAGGGTTAATTCTCTCTCTTTTCAATTTGGTTGACTTTGACTTTTGAGTTGACCATCTCCGAAAGTTGAGGAAATGTAGAAAACACTCCTTTTAACTCCTTTCTCATTTTTCAAAATTCAATTTGGCTTCCTTTGCCATTAGCTAGCTCATTTCGATCATATCGACCAAAATTGTCAGAATAGACGAGCATCGCCAAAGCCACTGATTTCAATAAAATTTACATGAGATAAATGACTTTGTTTCCAACTTTGAGCAACTAACTTCACTTTATCAGTTATGTACGCAAACATCTCACTCTTTTTTTTGCTTCAAACTGCTCAGGCAAACCAATGTATTTACCTATGACACCCTCATTATGAATGTTTAGTAGATTCCTCATTCAAGTTCTAACCATAGGGAGTAAATTTCTACCAAAAGTTATTGAAGACTTACTAAGTTGATGGTTTGACCTGAGACTGCTTTATACTTTCCAAATATTGATTTGAGTTTCTTCGCAGTCTTTATGTTTGATAAGGAGACAAATAATGAATCATCAGCAAACAATAAATGAAGAGGTGCATTATTTGCAACTTTGATTCCCAGTATAGATCGATCTTCCATAGCTTATTGCATCAGATGTGAAAGTACTTATGCGCACAAGATAAACAAGTAAGGTGATAGGGGATCTCCTTATTAGAGTCCTCTCTCTCTGGAGTTATAAAACCTTTAGGAGATCCATTTATTAAAACTAAAAATCTCACTGTAGTGACACAGGTCATAATCCACTAAATCCATATGTTATCAAAGCCCATATGCTTCATGCCCTCTTCCAAAACCTTCCATTCCAAACGATCATATGCCTTCATTATGTGAGTCATGACAGCCATATAAGATTTTTCTTGTCTCTTACGGGCGTTGAGACTATGAAACATTTCGTGTAGCACCAGTAAGTAATTTGAGATCATTCTATTTGGAATAAAAGCATTCTGGTTTTCAGAAATAATATAATCCAGATGCTTCTTTAGCATGTTGACCAGTACCTTAGATATAATTTTGAAGGAGACATTACATAAGGCTATGGGTCAGAAGTCTTTCATGCTTGTTGGAGAGTAAATCTTAGGAACAAGGCAACGTTTTGTGTGGTTTTGTCGCTGATCAAACTCTCCTCCAGTAAAGAAAGCAGAAACCTCATGCATGTTTACAGGTTTAAACTCCTCCAATATTTATATGGAAAACCGCCTAAAGCCATCTGGGCTTGGAGCACGATGTTGGCTAATATCAAAAACTTCATCTTGGAATTCCTCCTCTATGATCATCCTTGTTAAATCCCGATTCATCTCATATGTCACCATTTTGCTGAAACCTAGAGAATACCTCCTGATATAGTGCCTGATAGATATGTTGAGAAGTATATAAGTTGTGAAAATAGTCCACATCTGCATTCCTTGATCATCAGTTATAGAATGTATATAATTGCGTGCTCTTTTAGCTTTGGTGATTGCATGAAAATAACTAGTGTTCCTGTCTCCAAAACGTAGCCATATTACTCGAATTTTTTCTTCTAATAGTTTAGCTCTTCCTTCATTGCAAGTTTCTCAGTCAAGGATGTTGTTCGCTAGGTAGCAAACACAATTATTTTATCAATAGATCACTAGACACTAGAAATGTGAACGAAACTTCGTTCACGGAAAGTTTTACAAATTCCATAAGAAGAAAAGGCAGTCCACTTTAGAGAAACAAACGGAAGATGGACGGCAGTGAAATCCAAAGAAGGAGAAAGAAAGATCTCTCCAAATGAAAACATTGACGCAAACTCGTCGAAAAGAGGAACGACCCAAACAAAAAAAAGATCCCCCGGATCACCCGTTGGACCTCGTCTGAGAATAAACTTCATTTTCAAACGCCTCAACATCTACAACAAATCAATGAAATCAGTCACTACACCTCCGCCAGCGCCATGAAAGCCTAAAACCAAGTAGAAGGTATACCCTTAAGTACGAGCTCTTTGTCTCTGAAGGCTCGCAATAAACTCGTGGATAGTGGAGATACCTCCCGAATGAATCAACTTCATCTTTGGAGGCTCTAAGTTAGATCAAGATTCAATAAATTCTATACAAACCTAACAAACACGAGCCGAAAACAAATCCAAAGAGATTACTCCAATGAAAGGCTACGAAGATGAAATCACATTTTACCAAAGTGAAACGATTCACCTCGATAAACTTTATGACGACGCCGTAGTCATAAAGCTAGTCATCACTGGTTTCGAGCTATCTCGTGTATTGATTGATACCAGAAGCTCAGTCGACATGTTGTTCTACGTTTCTTTCAAATGCATGAGTTTCAATAAAATCAAAATGAAAACCACCGAAACACCTCTCGCTGGCTTCACAAAAGAAATAATGTATTCACTCAGATATATCCACTTGAATGTCTTCGTATAAGACATATACCAATTGATTGACTTCGTCGTAGTAGATAAATATATGCTCTTCAATACTATACTTGGCATGCCGTGGATCTACACAATGAAAGTGATTTTCTCCACATATCACAAATGTATTAAGTTTCGAATCCAAAAGGCGTTCAAACTATCAGTGAAGCCAAAACCCGTTTTGGAAATATTAGTCAGAATTTTTCTTTACAATAAAAAAACATCAACCGCATGCATTGAACGAGGCAATAATAATATTGTAAGAACCAAGTTGAACAATAGACTTCAATAAAGGTGGCTTTGACCAAAATATAAGAAAATGTTGACCATACATGAAAATTGATTAGAGCAGCAGATGCCTACAACGGAAAACTAGGGGTTACTCACTTGAAATTTTAAATAAACAATATGAAGTATGAACTCAAAGGGGCTAACGATAAACAGAGATAAAACCCACCGGGAGACTGCTACCATACACAAACACTACCAAAAACCAATTTTACATTACATCACATCACATATAGGATACATACATCAATAATTAAACAGAACTTACAAAAACCTATACACTCAAAACACCAAGATCGACAATCTAATTCATCATTTTCCTATAAGATTATTGATCTTAAGTTTTCAAATTACGCCCACCATACAACTTACAACAAATAACCAACGAATGAGCCTAAAACAAACATAAAGGATGTGTCTCCCTCCTCCAGGCAGTTTACCTCTTCTGGCCAACTGAACCGGACGTGTGTTGAAGAATCGTATCTCGTGTTTCCCCAATATTTTTTAGTTTCTATGGGGTTGGTCCCATCATTCACAAATCTTCTGCTTACGTCCGCTCTAATACATTAAACCATCAATGTTAGATTCTAAAACTCTTGATTTTGATAACTTCTCGTGAAAAGCTTAACCAATGTAGGCAATCTACTAAGTTAGCCTCGTCTATGGACATGCGGAGATGCTGATCCCAATCCCGAGGATGCTAAGGGCCTTCTCACAAATGGATGGTTCAGCAGCTCAGCCGCAGTTGGCCGCTCTTCCGGGTCCACTTTGAGACATTTAGTTATGAAATCTCGGCCATCAAGTGATAATGTATCAGGTATGTCCGGAAGCACACCCCTTCCGATCCTAAACAGCGCTTGAACCTGAGCGTTACACAAATTCTGACATTAACTCTTTTATTTTTGTGGACTGACATACTCTAATTTAGTGGGAAACCCGCATAAAGAAAATTAAAAATGCACTTTCAAAGGTGTAGAGCACAAACACTGGTGATGAGCCTTGAACTTTAAACAAGCTAATTGCGTTATACACGTTTTTGTTTCCTCAAAAACACGTCTAGTCCAATTTTATATGTAGAAAGTTTTGAATACTTACGGGGTTTTCTAGATCGCAGTAGGGGATCTGGCCAGTGAGCATTTCCAGTACTGTGCACCCAAGGCTCCATATATCAGCAGAACTTCCATACCCATCAGTACGCTTCGGGTTAATAACCTGATCAAATTATTATTTTCAATTTAGAATCAACCTTATGAGTGAAAATGAATCCACATCTGTTACCGTATGATTAGTACTTGCAGTTATAGACACCATAAACTGAAATTAAATAAAAATCTAAAACTAGTTCAAATTAATCAAGCCATTGAAAGGACGCATAACGGGGGTTCTGAGGTTAGCAAGCTCAGGTTACTACATATGCGGCAAAATAGGTCTTAACAACCAATGTTCGTAGTTGTGATAGATTGCTCTATCATTGAATTCACATAATCAAAAGAGTATAAGGGACTTGATAATCTTCCAAAACAATACCTCTGGAGCCATCCAGAATGGAGTTCCCTTGCAGGACTTAATGTCGTTCAGTTTTGAAACCTAAATAACAAAGTTGACATAATCATCAAGAAAAGGGGTAAGCCATGTACCAAGTTATTACTTTCGAACGAAAAAACTATACACATCTATAGAAAAGAACCTTTGCTAATCCAAAATCTGCAAGCTTAACAGCTCCGCTGGCGTCAACCAATATGTTTGCACATTTGATGTCCCTATGTCGCATCAGAAGACACAGGAAATGGCGGAAATCAGAGGCTTACGAAAGACAAGGACAGCTATGACAAGAGAGTTTCCGGAACTACAATGGAAAAAAGTTTATACTGGTCTAACCTGTGGATAAAGCCTTTGTCGTGGAGATACTTCAAACCATCAAGAATTTGTCTAGTGTACGTGGAGACTACAGAGTCCCTAAGCTGGTATCTTTGGTAGAGCTTGGAAAGAGACCCCTGGGTCACAAGCTCAAGAAAGATGTACAAATTCGACCCATCCTGCAAATACCAAAAGGCGTTACAGATTGATAGAGCAAAGAAATGCACTGGAAACTGCAACTAGGACCAGGAAGGCCAGAACGGGATCATTCATACCTTGGCAGTGCCACGATATCTTACGATATTCTGATGCTGAAGCTGACTAAGTAGTGCAATCTCCTGTAGAAAATGAAAACGTGGAGTATTAACAGTCAACTTTCGCCAGACAATGGTACAAACGTATAAGCAATGGATAATAAACCACGTATATCTCACCCCCTCGAGTTGTTGTATGCATTCTTGTGCCTGACTTCCCTGTTCAAGTAGTGAAACTTCCTTGACAGCAAAGAAGTCCCCATCTCTATATTTAACATAAACATATATCAAAAAGCATCTAAGGAAAACTCGCTTTGCACCATAGTCTTCCCAGCTAAAGCGTTTTTCTTTATTTATTTTTAAGAAAGAGCTGAAGCTAAGAATCTGACTTGAAGTTCAGGAGACATTAGTAACCAGCAAGACATACCCTGAAATGCCTTCATAAACGGAGCCAAATGATCCTCGTCCCAGAAGTCCACCCTTCTGCCACGAGGTGATGATAGATCCACCGTTTGCATAAATCGGTGAAGTATTGGATACAGTGCTTGAGGAGTCACCACCTTCATTTGTAGTGAATGAGCATGCCTCATCAGCTGTATCCACGGACTCGAGAAACCCCGCTTCCCCTTCCATATCTCTTTCAACTTCCTCTTCCAAGGTTTCCTCTCCATTGTCGGAAGAAGATGAGGAGCTTGGCCGCCTAACTATTTCACCATCTGGAGCGAAATGCGTAAGGAAATCCCAAGATGATCCTTGATGATCAATAGGCGGTCGTTTTGCCGGAGGAGGCTTAAGCACCGGTGGTCTGACTCCCTTTATACCACCACAACCAGAAACATCACTGTGATTTGGTACAAGATAACCTCTAGACTTTACAGTAATGGTTGGTGTTCGCTCAAGACCACGATTGTTTTCTCCCGTAGCACCACCATCAAAATGATTGGGAACAAGATAACCTCTAGACTTTACAGTAATGGTCGGTGCTCGCTCAAGAAAACGCATGTTCTCTTCTACTACAACCTTACCCGCCAAATTCCTAAAACTCCCAAACTCCCCTGACTCGGACCGAGTCAACTCAGTACAATTATTACCCGGATCTGAAGAGTTAACAGCATCACCACTAGGACCTGCTTCACTCAAATCCTGAACAGGAAAATTGTGAAGATCGAGTTCGAAAGATTTGAACCTGTTGATAACATCTGAAGACGAACGCTTCTTGCAAGCTTCCCAGGCGTCAAAAGAAATAGCGAAATCATCAGGACCAGACAAACCGAGGGACTTGTAAATCCGATCCATTTCCCCATCTCCACCTCCGAAGATTCGGAAACTGGTTCGATCTGGGAACTCCAGAGAGCGCGTCACCAGAGAAGAAGTCGAAGCCGATAGATCTTCAGCTGACCAAGTAGAAGTCGACGTTGGGTCGTAATTGACATGCTTCAAGGCGTCACGCCGCTCTAACCGCCTTGTCGGCGTTTTATCCCCTCTTCTAGCCGACGATTTCTTCATACGAGCTATAATTCTATCCATAACCAGCTAAATCCATACGCAAATTTATTAGTTTTTTAGTAAGACTTAATAACCGCACCGCTCTTACTCGAGTTACGATATTTTCCTGCAGACTTTCCCCAGAAAATCTAGAAGGACTGAAAACCGCGGGAATGAAGACTGGCGAAGAATGGGCAAGACCTGACGGCGAAGAGAGAAGAAGAAGAAGAAATGTAAACAAAAACACGGTGTTTCGTGGAATAAATGGAACGGAGGGTCCTCCCTGCGTTTTGATTCCTTGATATTTCTTTTTGTCAACTCCTTGATTTTTTTAACTTGGGTATTTTTTTAGGTGAGTCCTATTAAAGTCTTTTGTGTTATATAAGAAGAGCGAGGATTTGAGTGTATTATGTTTTTTTGTGAATTGTCATAGACTTTAAAAATTTTGACACTCATTTATTAGTTCATGGATTTCAAAAATATTAATAAAATACAATATTATTGATTTAATAATTTTCAAAATTCATTTAAATTTATTTTTATTCAAAAAAATAGTTTTTATTGATTCTCTAATTCTAACTACATCTATTTTATTGGGACATGTATTATATTCATTTTTATTCATAAGATTAAATTTTCAAAATATGATATGTCTTCATGAGATTTCCAAAATCCATGTGATAAAAAATTAGAAAACAAATAATTATTCTTACCAAATATCTATTGAACTTTCAATCCAAATTATAAGTCGAAAGCTGAGTCTTACATTTTTGAATATATAATTATATTTTATATACTTATATTTTGAATATGTAATTATATTTATATATTGGTCCTACATTTCATTTTATATAATTGCATTTTATTAATTAAAAATTAAAATAAAATATGAATGACTAAAAAACATAATACAGTTCAATTTTTAATATAATATTAATCTTATCATATTAATATAATTTTGTATGTATCATTTTAATTTTCTTTTTAACAAAATAACATGTTTTGAAAGAAAAAACAAATAGTCATGCTATATAATTTAGAATATTATATATTTATTACTTTATAAAAAGGAATGACAGAAAAGAGGTAATAAAAATTCATAAAATTATATTAATTTAAGAACACTTATGATCAAATTTTATAAGTCAATGCATATATAGTTACAAAATCCACATGTTTTTTCAAAATATATCAACTCTTAAAATTCACAAACTCTACACAAATTCATCTCCCAATAACCCCCACCCCTCCGCCCCCTATTTCCATAAGTAATGAGTCTTTTTATATAGGATTACAATAGATTGGAAACCAAGTAGAACGTGAGGAACAAGTAAACTTGACAATCAAGTAAATCTAAGACTTTCCTTAATAGACATCACATAATATGTATAAGACTTCCCATTGATGTCTATTATACCAAAGTTATCTCTTTCACAAGAGTTTCTATCTGTTGTCTATTACTTCTTTATGATTTGGCCAATTATTTGTTTGTGTACACTTTCCAATAAACTGTATTTTATGATCATCTTTCTCATTCATCTTATCAACTGTTTGTATGCAAACTTATCTTCAATGCTAATTTGTTTATTGGTTCCATTTTATTCCAAACATGACAAAAAATTTGACATCTCTTCATTGTCTCAAATACCTGAATTTCTTTTAGTCATGCTTAATGTCTCTTTTGGAGATCATTTTAAAACTTTATTTCCTCGTTTTGACCATTTTCAATATATGCTCTTTTCCATTTACGAGGATTCTTATCTTTGAAACCAAGAAGTCAACGCTTCAGGCGTGACTAGCAGTTTGATATTGTTCTTCTAGAACGTCAATTATTCTTGGAGCATTTACAACTGGTATATGTGAGTTGATCACTCTATTTATATGGGTTATTAAATATGTTTGGAAACTACTTTACTAAGCTCTATAGCTGAATTACCTTTTGGACTTCTATTTGACATTTTCGTTAGTCTGTGGATCAGTGATAACTCATATCAACTTATTTTCTTTCCCATCAATTTTTTTCTTCTCCTCTTTATGTTGGAAAGAATAAAACAATTTTAGCCTATAAATAAGGCTTTACTATATTCTTCAATGATGGCTTTAGATTCTTAAGTATCAATGAAAATTTATATCCAACATATATTTCAAACCTTATTTTAAAATTGATCTTAATTAATGCTATGTGGTGTAGTAATTAGAATGTATAGTTGGTTTTTGACAAAATAACAATGACAAGGAGAACTAGTGATTACTTGTTGGCTTGGTATGAATTAGTGTTTCTCAAAATGTTTAACATTTATCCTAATGAATTTTTTATAGTTATCAAAGATTTTAAGAAGTGAATTCATCAATAATATAAAGATGCATAGTGGGTGATCAATCCACTAGCATCTCTTTTATTTATGCCAATAACTTCATTTGGATGGTGAAAGTTGTATTACTATTTTATTTTGTGAGCAAACAACATATGAAAATCATTCAAAAGAATCTTCTGGTTCTTCACTAAAAATTCAAACAGATTTTTATTATTCACATCATTATTGAACCAAAATTGTCTAATTGATTCATACCAAATATTGTAAACTTCTGAGTTACTATATATATTTCCATTACACTAATGTTTGTGTAGTATAATCTATAAGAAGATGTTGATTCTTTTTCTAAAATAATTTTAGAGCCTTGAGAAATATTTATGATTTGAAATGTATATAATATTTCTTTTGCTTATTGTCTCAACATAATCTCTCAAAATTCCACAGATTTATCTTAAGAAGATTCATCAATCTCAGTTTACTGTAAACATAATCTTCTAGATACTTTACTTAATATAAAATGTGAGATTCTTTAACTCATCCTCTCGAGATGATAACACTACAGGTTTATCATTCTCGAATGAATCTCATGTTTGAATCAACAACATACCCTACATGGGTCATATAATCTTTCTTAGATCCTTTTAGCTTTTGAGACTTATAAGAATATAATACAACAAAGATTTTAAATTACATTCTTGTATGCAATAACATTATGTACTCTTCTAGAGTCTTCATATATATATATATATATATATATATATCATCTTTTCGAACATTTTATAATTTTATATTATATGGTATTGTACTCACAATAATTTTATTTCATCATTAGATGATTAAATCATATGTCTTCTTTATTTGCTCAACTTCAAGTAAAAATATGAATTCTAAGAAACACTTTTGATCCTGACCTCATTGATATCCACATTCACGTCTATAACTACTTGTATGTTCAGTTTATTGACCAATATTATTTGTGAATATTTTATTTCTCAAAATATCAAATTCTCTAAAATAGAATGAATCATAACTAACTAGACTTAATATATGATCTTTTATTAATAGCTCATTGTTTTTGTTTTCCTGAAACTCTAGGAGACAAAATATAATATCATACATCTTTTATTTTCTTTCCACAATATTGTGTCTAGAAAACATTACTTATCTAGAAAATATATTATTTAATATATAGAGAAATACCTTAAAATAGATCTAAAAGTTTTTGTCACAAAATAGCTTTTAAAGAGAAAAATGACTAAAACAGATTTTATTAAAGGGTGTAAAGATACATTTATATCCATTGTGTTAAATAATCTAGACTTATGATTTAAAGTTATGGGGTTGGTTTTGGAGGTGAGGTTTAAAATTAAAAAATATATTAATTTTCTAAATAAAGAAGTCTATTTCGGTCATTTTTTCTTTGAATATTATTTTGTTACAAAAACTTAAAAATGTCTATCTGAGATATTTGCGCTAATGTATATATATCATTAATATTCTCTTCAGAAAAAAAAAATTAACTCTCAAAAGAGTTGTTTGGTAACTTTTATTTTAAAAAAAATCATAATAAGCTTTAAGTAATTACATTCTGGTGATTATACTTTCTTAAACTTGTTATAAAGAACTTGTGGATCTTTTACCATCAAGACTTGAACTTAAAACCTCATATATACAATGGTAGTAAAATATAGTATATACATATAATGGATTATATTCTACAAAATAAGACACTACCATTAGCATTTTATTATGGATAACAAATACTCATATATTATCCATACCATTTATTAATTCTTACTATTATACCATTAATCATCTTTATATTGACTACTTTTCAATCAATTCAGTAAATGTAACAGATGACATGTGCAAAGTAATAAACTTAACCCAATTTAATTAATCATGAATGGTTAAGCCTGATAAACAAACAGTAATTATCTCAATAAGGAAAATGGAGTCGGAGATATATAGACTTTATAGAACCTCATGCGAAATCTTCTCTTGATATTAAAATACCTTTCTCTGAAATATTTAGACTTTAGCTCATGGAAGCATGAATACTTGTTAGTAAACACTAATATATAAAAACTGATATCTATACTATTAAAACATAATTCATACTAGAATTATGCCCTTAGTTTTTGGATTTATTTATAGTACCATGTCACTTCTTTATTTGATTTTTTTATAATTAATTTATATTTAAATCTAAACAAATATATTTAGCATTTAGAAATAAGTCATTTTTTTATATTCTAATCTCTTATATTAAACAAATTAATACCTAATATAAAAGAACCAGCGAAAATAATTTATATTTATGTTAATATTTTAAATTTAATGTTAAATATTATCCCAATATTTAGGAATAACAAAATGCTCTAAAAATATTTTTGGTTTTTTAAATGATATAATAGAAGTGAAGCCTGTTTTTTCAAAGAACATTTATTTTTAAATTAAAATCCTAGAAAACCTAATATTTTGTTAGGAATATATAGTAATCATTTAAACTCACTAACCACAAACCAAAATCGACCTAAACCATATATAAAGTACATAGAATAATCTCATTAGAAGACTACGTTAATTGTATAAATATATAAATTATCTTTTAATTGCCTTAATATATTAACCAATAGGACTTTAAAGGTTGACTACAAATTTTTGTATATTTTTAACAGCATACGAAGTATGGTAAATAATATAGATTTCTGTGAATATTTTGAACTTAATGTTCTGTTATACTCAATTTTAGGAATAATGAAATCAGATGTCTTACGGTATTTTCCAGCTATTTAAATGAGGTATATATTTTTATATTTTTCTCTAGAGAAGAACATATATCTTCTTTTTAATAATTCAGGAGCATTTATACTATTAAAACATAATTTTTATTAGGATTTTGCCCTTAGTTTTTAAAGTTATTTACAAAAAATGTCATTTCTATATATTTATGTAACAACATTAATTATTTTTGAAAAATAAATAATTAATATTTGATTGCTGTTAAATCTATAAACATACATAGTATATAAAAATAATTCTTATATACTTGCCAAAGAAAGATTTTGTTATCATAGTGAACCAAAAAGAATCTTATACTACGATAGATTGTGTTTTAAATAGGTGGAATATTTCTATTTAAAATAGATAGAAATAATTTTATAATATTTGATTATATTATTACAAATTATGCTTGATGTTTATAGTTAAAATTTTTGTGAGTTATTCTATGAAACATACAAAATAATTATCAAATACAAAATAAATTGAACCAAAATATTTGATCACTTTTATTATAACATATTAAAATAAGCATTAGTCAATGCAAGATAAATTAAAAAATGATTAATTATACCTCATTTCAATTTAAAATATTTTAAAATAAACATAAGTTGTTATACCATTTTAATTTTCATATAATTATATTCATATGAATATACAATTATTAAAATATTGAGTTTCATATCAGTTATCCATCAGTTCAAACGGTTAACTTCAGATTTTAATTTTTTTACCAGTTTTATAAGGTTTTTAAATAATGGATATTTCTTAAAATCTAAACTAGGTTACATATCGGATCACCAGGTTATCAATTTGACTGCGGGTTCGGGTCGGGTTTAAAAGCGATGATTTAAATGATTTTTTTAAATAGACATAATTCTTACAAATTTTAAAAATATTTGTAACATTGTTAATGAAAATTTTCATCATAAAATATTCCTCGCTTTTTAAAGTGCGGATCAAAATCTAGTAAACCTTAAACCAACAAAGTCTACTAGATAAACTAAATAAATAAATTATAAGGCAAATCTCTCAAATAATTTTTTTGAAGTTTTTGTCACAAAATACACCTGAAGGAAAAAATGACTAAAATTGATTGTTTTATTTTGAAACTTTTAATATTTTTTAATTTTAAACCTCACCTCCAAAACTCCACCCCATAACTCTAAATACTAAGTCTAGATTAGTTAACCCAAAGGGTATAAATGTATATTTTGTTATAAACCAATTGATGTGGATGCAATAACCATAAGGAGGATTAGACCAAGACCAAACCGGATTCGACCAAGACCCTATCCGGCTAGAGAGAGAAACGGCAATTTTCCTAAACCTAATGCACTTTGGTTTAGTGTTTTCCTTTTCCATGTTTACACTACAGGAAATGTGAGTATTAATAGCAGAATATAATAGCTTTTTTTCAATGGTGCTATGGTTGACATAGCTCTTACTTTTAGATAGCGTTTTCGAAAATGCAAACGCTATGCAAAACTAAAGCGGAAAAATAATTGATTTTCCCTCTCACACTTGTTTCATTTTCCCTCTCACTCCATTTTATTTGCCTTCAAAAATCATAAACACTAAATTCAAAATTTTAAACACAGCCCCTAAACTTTAAACAAAATTTTAAACTCTAATATTTTAATATAAAATGTCAAATTTAACTTCAAATCTTAAATATAAACTCAAAAATTAATATTTTTAGAAATTAGCCTCAAATCTTAAATCAGTATCGCAAACTTGAAAACTAATTTTAAATTAATCTTATATCCTAAACTATAACTAAAAGCAGTAAAAATTAATCTTTTTATGCATACACTACAAAAAAAGAAGAGATATTGTTACAAATTTCTGGTTAAAATTAATGTTCTTTTATATGATGGACATGTTTTAAAGGTCACTAAAGCTTCCGCTGCACATTCTTTAGGATCCGACGACGTCGTCTCCTCTATAACCGGCGGCTTCGTCGCCTCTCTCTTGTCTCGTCTCGTCGCTGTCTCTTCCCTTCTCCAAGCTCTCCACCGATGACTTTTCGGTTTCTTCGGCGCGTGTTACTCCTACTTGTTCCCGTCGTCTTCTCAGCAGGCGAGGATGAGGGTTCACGAGAATATCAAGAGATTCACTAGGAATTACGCTACGCTCTTCATAGTCTTCTTCGCTTCTCAGCAGGTGGTTCCATATCTCTTTTGTTTAGGTGTGAATCTTTTGAAAGTTAAGGGCTTTATGGGAACTAGATGGAGGTTGAAAATGTTGGTGTTTCTTTGTCTCTTTTGTGGGTTTTGTAGATATCAGATGCCACTTGATATCAGTCGAATCATCTGAGCCTCCTGCAAAAGAGAGTTCATATATAATAAATTGCAGTCAAATTCAAGTCTTCTTTGTTTGTTGTTATTAGGCAAGGAAAGATGCTACACAAGTCGTTGCAAATCTTCAGCCAGTAGAATCATCTTCGCCTTCTGCAAAAGAGAGTTCTTTGGTTATTAAGCAAGAGGTAAACTGTTGCTATGTCTTCTTCACCAAAAGCTTCTCAGGGAGCTGTGGCTAGTTAATTATATATGGAAACAACAACGCTGAGCCTGTGGCTGAAGCTTGTGCCCCAGCTGACTCAAGATTTCTTTAAGGGTGATACTCTCTGCCGCTTGGTCAGTTCACTTCATTATTTGAATTTGGAGGTAATTAAAAAGCAATGCTGCAGGAGATTCATGTTAGTAACAGTAGGATGGGTGAGAAGGAAGAAAGCTGGGAGTCGGAGATGCAGTGGCATTGAGATAGGTCCAAGACGGAGTGAGAAGCAGAACACGAGGCAAAGGAGCTGGTGAAATTTAAATGGTGAAGCTCATTATTGAGGATGATGGTCCGTAGGAGCTGATCTGAGTTTTGATGTTGGAGAAGATGAGAAGCTGGGTTGGAGAAGATGACATGGGAGCAGAGATTAGAGTTTGAGATTAAATGTTGACGTAGGAAGCTCTTGAGAAGTTGAATGTAGAGTTAGCCATAAAAAATGTACTTAGAAATAGTGTCTTACTAATTATCTCAAATCCTTGTATATTTTGGATCTTAAATGAAAACACATGGTATTTTATTATTTATTTGTGTTTTTAGTATCCAAACCCCAAAGACTAAAAGTCTATTCTTTTAAAATTTTATTCTCAAATATATCCTCAAAGTCTATGATATTTATAAAGATCATGTTTTAAAAAAAATTATAATTTATATTTATAAAGTACTTAACAAAATAAATTATATATATATATATATTAGGAATTTGAAAATATTAGATTTATGAATTAGTATGTAGGGTTTAAGTTTGGGGTTTAATGTATTAGATTTAGGGTATAGGGTTAAACCATAAACACTATATATATGGTTTAACTCTTTAAAAATAAATTTTAAAATTTTCGTCTTTAATCATTTTAAAAATTTAATCTTAAATTTCTATTTTAAACCTCAAACACTAAATCTTATATCTACACCCTAAATCTAATACCTTAAACCCCAAACTTAACCCTACATACTAGGTCATAAATCCAATATTTTCAAACTTATAATATAAAATTTAAACTTAAACTACAAGTCTATATTCTGTTTAACAATATATCTAATAAATTTTTTATCAATTCTGATTAACAAAATATATAGTAATTTTTTTATCAATTCTAAACCCTAATCTCTAAATATATTTTAACCCCTAAACCCTAAATATAATCATAAAATCTAAATTTTAAACTTTAAATTTTATATAAAAATAAAGTTTGATATAAATATACTAATGCAACCCGAATCCATCTAATACCCCAAATCTAATACCTTAAACCATAAAATTCAAATTAAATGATATTCTAAATACTAAATAAAATCTCTAAATAATTTTTTTCAGATTTTAAAGCCAAAATTTAAACTTAAACATTAAAACTATTGTTTCAAAACTATTTGTCTTGACTATCTTGAAATCTAATCTCAAATTTCAAATCAAAACCTCAAACACTAAATTTTAAATTTATATCCTAAAGCTAATACCCTAAACCCTAAATTCAAACCCTACATATAAAGTCAAAAACCTAATTACTACAAATAATATAATTACTAAACTAAAACCTGTTCCTTGTATAAACAATAACTTTATTAATTTTATTTCAAATATTTATCTTAACCAAAATTCTATTTCACAAGCCCTTCAAACCCTAAACCCCAAAATTTAAACCCAAATCTCTAATATAGACCTAAAATATATAGAACATTTTAAACTTAATGTATATATTTTCAAAAAAAATATATCTAACTATATAGGTCATAACTTTCAAATACAAAACTATAAATATAATACCATAAACCACAAACTTTGAACACCAAACCCTATATCATATAAACACTAATTCTTTCATTTTAAATTTGTAATCTAGAAATTTTAATTATAAACCATAAAATAAAAATATAAATTAACTATATACATACATACAACCATTATTTAAAACTAAATATTTTTTCCTAGAAATTAAAGATATGGTTATTACAAATTAATTTTAGCTTAAGAATTATAAACAAACAAGTTAAAAATAAAAGTAAAAAGGAAAATTGTCATTGACCAATAAGATAGCTCTACACGGATCACAATCTCCACCGTTGGATTAGAATGGACCAAAGGCAATCTAACGCTCTATTTTTTTTTCTCTACTGTGTCTCTCTGTCGATCTATTCTCTCTACAGGTCTCAAAAAAAAGTAATCTTGCATCTCTCTACATGTCTCTGTTTCGATCTTCTCTCCTCTCCTCTCAGTCCCAAAGTTTTTTTTCTGATTCTAAGTGTTAAATTTCGATCTCATCTCCTCTCAGTCCCAAGGGTTCCGTTTTTACTGATTAGAAGTGTTAACTTTCGATCTCCTCTCATCTCCTCTCAGTCCCAGGGTTTTTACTGATTCAAAGTGTTAAGCACAGACGAAGTCTCGGCAACCACCACGACAGGTAAACTCACTTCCCCTTTCTCTTATATGTTCTCTTTTTTTTCATCTTCTTATATACTTTTTATTGATTTTTGTTTACAGATCTAAGAAGAAGTAAGGAAGGAGAAGAAGTTGTTTTTCATAGTTAATTGATTTTTATTTTGTTTTCGTTTTTTTCTCTCTGTGTTCTGATTCCTATTTTGTTTTTGTATTCTTAGTTAAAAATAGCTGAAGAAACTTGATGGTGGTAGTATCGGCGTCAACAATGGTGGTCTCGGTGTCAACAGTGGTGGTCTCGGCTCAACAGTGGTGGTCTCGACATCGTCAATGGTAGCTTAGCGCGGTGGAGGAGGCTGAATAAGCTTTACTGTGGTGTTCTTGGCTGGTGGTCTCGGCCTCAGATGAATAAACCGAAAGAGCTGAAGATGACGGCAATATTTTAGACTTAGGGTTATTATTTTCTTAGGTTAGGCTTTAGGTTTACATTTCTAAACCGGGTTTTGTAAACCGGAATTTATTTGTAAACCAGAATTAAATTACTAAATAAAATTTATTTTTCATTATAAATTAATTGGTCTATTTAATTTAATCATTAACTAATTTTGAATTAATTATTATTGGTGCTTTTAAATTTTAATTAATTTTTATTCCCATATATAAAACTAATTATATATAATAAATATTAATAATAGCATAGACATTTTAGCTATCATTGTTTACTTTAATTATAGCATAAACGAAAACTGCTATTAAAAGTGTCGAACCTATTATAACAGGGCGCTGTAAGAGCGGGGAGGGAACGCTATGATTTTTAATGCATAGCGTTTTCCGTCTGCTAATACTACTCAAATTT
>CAJHQQ010003203.1:0-48843 GCA_905132885.1 Moricandia moricandioides | reverse complement strand
AGGTAACTGCTACGATCTCTTGAAGAATAAGGTTACGTTTACCGAGTCTTTGGATGTTTGTTTAAGTTGTTTCTGAGTCAATAAGCATGTCCTAACTTGTAGGAAGATGGCTACTAGTTGGTTAGTTAGTTCCTATTGTTAAGCTAGTTTGTATTCTATTTAAGCCGTAGGTTTGTACTTCTTTGATTTCAAGCAATAAGAAAGTATTTCAGTAAAACAGCTCTTACCTCTTACAAGTGGTATCAGAGCCTTTTTCGATCAAAACCTGAGATAAGAAAGGAGTGAGAGAATGGGTGACAAAGACGCATCGCTGAGCATACCAAAGTTTGACGGTGACTACGAGCATTGGGCAATGCTTATGGAGAATCTGCTGAGATCAAAGGAGTGGTGGGAACTCATTGAAGTTGGGATCACACAGCCAGAGAGGAACGTGATTCTAACGGGTGCACAGAGGACTGAGATAGCAGAGCAGAAGCTGAAAGATCTCAAGGTGAAGAACTACCTCTTTGCATCAATCGACAAAACAATTTTGAAGACCATTGCGAAGAAGGAAAGTTCGAAGGATATATGGGAGTCTATGAAGACTAAGTACCAGGGGAACAAGAGGGTGCAAAGTGCACAGTTGCAGAGGCTGCGAAGAGATTTTGAAGTGCTGGAAATGAAGGAAGGAGACACGATAACAGAGTACTTCTCACGTGTTATGGTCGTGGCTAATGACATGAGAAATTTGGGAGAAGACATGCCAGATGACAAAGTTGTTGAGAAGATTCTCAGGACGCTGGTTGAGAAATTCACCTATATGGTGTGTGCCATAGAAGAGTCCAAGGACATCAAGGAACTCACTGTCGATGAACTCCAGAGCTCTCTCCTCGTTCATGAACAGAACCTGAGCAAGCAGATAGGAGATGAGCATGCACTAGGAATGGAAAATGTAAGAGGATATGGAAGGCACGTTCAAGGAAGAGGGAATCAAAATCAAAACCGAGGAAGAGGTGGCTTCAGAGGCAGCGGAAGAGGAGGTTATGAAAGAGGTAGTGCAAGCTTCGATAAGAGTAATATTGAATGCTTCAAGTGTCACAAGATGGGACACTATAAGAACGAGTGTCCATCATGGGAAAGATCGGCAACTATGCAGAGATGGAGGAAAATATACTGCTCATGGCTAAGATCAATGAAGAAGTGGAGCATGTATGGTATCTCGACTCTGGATGCAGTAACCATATGTGTGGAGTTAAAGAGTGGTTCATCACCTTTGATGATCAATTTCGCCAGCAAGTGAGGCTTGGAGATGACAGAAATATGCAAGTTGAGGGAAGGGGTAATCTGAGACTTGAGATCAATGGAGCAATGCAAGTTATCTCTTCCGTCTACTACATACCAGGACTGAGAAACAATTTACTCAGTGTTGGACAGCTTCAACAGAAGGGATTGAAGATAATCATTGAAGATGATGAGTGTGAGGTCTGGCACAAACAGCAAATGAGAGTGATCATGCACTCAAAAATGACAGTTAATCGAATGTTTATGATCAAGGGGGTTGTAAGAGTAGTGAAGAAAGAACTGGAGATGAACCAGTTGATGACATCTACTGTAAACATGGAGGAAATGTGGCACAAGAGGTTTGGACATCTGAACCAGAAGGGACTTGCAACTCTTTCAGAGAAGAAGATGGTTCGTGGCTTACCAAAGATTACAAGTGATGGAGCAGTTTGCGAAATCTGCATGAAGGGCAAGCAGATTCGATCCAATATTCCAAAGCAGAGTGAGTGGAAGGCGAGCCGTGTACTAGAGCTTGTACACAGCGAATGCTGGACATATTTCTTGGCAGAAAAATCTGAGGCACTCAAGGTTTTCAAAGAGTTCAAGACCGTAGTTGAAAGGGAAGCTGGAGAATTACTGGTATGTCTCAGGACTGATCGTGGGGGAGAATACAACTCCAAAGCTTTCCAGGATTACTGCACAGAAGTAGGCATCAAACGTCAACTTACTGCAGCCTACACGCCTCAGCAAAATGGCATCGCTGAAAGGAAGAACAGGAGTCTAATGAACATGGTGAGATGTATGCTATTTGGAATGCAAGTTCCTCATAGATTCTGGCCAGAAGCTGTGCAGTACGCTGTACACATACTTAATAAGTGTCCAACGATGATCTTGGGAGAGGTTACACCATCAGAAAAATGGAGTAAGCATAAACCTTCAGTTGAGCATCTAAGAGTATTTGGGTGTGTGGCGTTTGCACTAGTACCGTATGAAAGAAGAACAAAGCTTGATGAAAAGAGTGTCAAGTGTGTGATGTTTGGAGTCAGTAGAGAATCGAAGGCTTATCGGCTATACAATCCAGTAACAAAGAAGATTGTAATCAGCAAAGATGTAAAGTTCGATGAGAGCAAGCAGTGGAAATGGGAAGAAGGAAATGGAGAGGAAAAACCGATAGAAGTTGCTGGAGAAGAAGAAGAGAGAAACATTGCAGATGAAGAAGAGCAGGCTGCACCAATCGCTAATGAAGAAGAAAGAGATGACCATGAACCACAGGAGGAACAAACTGTTCAACCTCAAGAAACAGAGAGAGGAGAACCTAGCAGAAGCAGAGCCGGTAGAAGTGTGTTAAAGCCAGTATGGATGAAAGACTATGTGTGTGAAGGAAGAGGGTTCTTCATGGAAGATAAAGAAGAACCAAAGGCGTTGATGGCAATGTATGCGTCAAATGATGATCCTGAGAAATATGAGGAAGCAGTGAAAGACGAGAAGTGGAGGAAAGCAATGGAGGTGGAGATCAAGTCCATAGAAGATAATGAAAATGGGAGCTGGTTACTTCACCTCAGGGAGCTAAGGTTATTGGAGTTAAGTGGGTTTTCAAAACGAAGCTCAATGAGAAGGGGGAAGTGGATAAATACAAGGCTAGGTTGGTTGCAAAGGGATTCCATCAAACACATGGGGTGGACTTTCATGAGGTGTTTGCCCCAGTAGCCAGGTGGGATACAATCAGACTCATTATTGCTCTAGCTGCGCAGAAGAGGTGGAAAGTACTTCAGTTAAATGTAAAAAGTGCTTTTCTACATGGAGAGTTAGAAGAGGATGTGTACATCGAGCAACCAAGAGGATTTGAGCTGGAAGAAGACAGTGGGAAGGTGTATAAGCTCAAAAAGGCATTATATGGCCTAAGACAAGCACCTAGAGCTTGGTATAGCAGAATTGAAGGATACTTTGTAAGCAAGGGGTTCAAAAGGTGCTACTGTGAGCATACTTTGTTCATTAAGAAGGAGGGAGAAAATGCTTTGATCATAAGCCTTTATGTAGATGATCTTATCTACACAAGTAACTCAGAGACCATGCTCAACGAATCCAAGGCAACAATGGAGGAAGAGTTCTCTATGACAAACCTAGGGATGATGAGGTACTTTCTTGGAGTAGAAGTGATACAAAATACAACAGGAATCTTCATCACTCAAAGGAAATATGCATCGGAGACGTTGAAGAAGTTTGGGATGGAAGACTGCAACCATGTTCTGAATCCGATTGTTCCTGGCACGAAGCTAACCAAAGGAGGAGATGGGACAGAGGTGGATCCTACATCATTCAAACAGCTAGTTGGTAGCTTAAGGTACCTGACCGTAACTCGACCTGATCTTATATACTCAGTTAATTTGGTCAGTAGATACATGGAACAACCAAGAGAGCAACACTTGATGGCTGCAAAGCGAATACTAAGATATGTACAAGGGACAATCAACTTTGGAATTCAATACAAGAGTGGAAAAGAAGAGAAGTTGGTTGGCTATGTTGATAGTGACTACGCGGGGGACATTGATGATAGAAGAAGCACGTCAGGGTATACTTTTATACTAGGAGAGGGAGCTGTGTCATGGGCATCTAAAAAACAGCCTATTGTCACTATTTCCACCACTGAAGCTGAGTATGTAGCAGCAGCGTATGAAGCATGTCAAGCTGTATGGCTAAGGAATGTACTCGAAGATGTTGGGATTGATCAAGGGAAGGGTACACTTCTGATGTGTGACAACAGCTCTACAATCAAACTATCTAAGAATCTTGTCTTACATGGAAGGAGCAAACACATCCATGTAAGGTACCAATTTCTGCGTGAACTTGTGAATGAGGGAGTAATCTGTTTCGAGTACTGCTCTACTCTGGAACAGTTGTCTGATATCATGACCAAACCGTTAAAGTTAGAGGTGTTCGAAAGGCTGAGGTTGAAGATGGGGGTTAGTTTGAAAGAAGAGTAAACTGGAATGGAGTGTTTCCAGTTTAGGGGAAGGATTGAAGAATAAGGTTACGTTTACCGAGTCTTTGGATGTTTGTTTAAGTTGTTTCTGAGTCAATAAGCATGTCCTAACTTGTAGGATGATGATTACTAGTTGGTTAGTTAGTTCCTATTGTTAAGCTAGTTTGTATTCTATTTAAGCTGTAGGTTTGTACTTCTTTGATTTCAAGCAATAAGAAAGTATTTCAGTAAAACAGCTCTTACCTCTTACGTCTCTGATACTTCTCCAAGCTTATTGGATAAGCCGGTGGTTCCCAAGAACAAAGCCCCAAGGTGGCACGAGCAGTTGCAATGCTACTTCGGCTAAGAACTTCACGCATGTGGCAGACATTGACAAGGACATTTTCACCATGGACTATCGCTATCCCCTATCTGCTTTTAAGCTTTTGCTATATGTATTTGTAGCTTCGTGTGAATGGTACAGTTAAATCCTAATTTACTAGACATATCAAGCCATGACAAAGCTTTGAGTATGTAGCTCTTTAAAATATGCCTCTCCTAAGTCACTGTGGCCAAAATCTGATGGGCCTCTTGGTGGATAAACTTAATGAAGTTATGATTGTTATATCCAATGTAATATATAAACAGAGGCCACTACACAATAACGTGTAATACTCTTTTAGCTTCAAGACCTAATGTGACAGTAGTCTTTCCGGGATCCTTAGCAGTTATCTTCAACAGTCCATGTTCTTAAACACTTCTCCTCCTCAAATCTCTCATCTCAACGTGGAGTAAGTGAGAAACTCTGTTGAAGTAAACTGAAACGGTTGGCGCGGAATTGGATTCCTGCAATCACAAGGATTAATAGTCAGGCAGATGCAACCATAACTTCAGGTTAGTCAGGTGAAGGAGAGATGGAGACGTACGGTCTAGGTCCATAAACTTTGATCTGGCGGATATGAGTATCTCTCCCGTTGAGGTGATTTGACAACATGGCTATTTGCAACATGAATGTATTCACAAATGCTTCCCTGTGAAGAGAAACACAATGGTTAAACTGATGAGCTCACTTCTTAGTAACCAACCGAAACAAGTTCCTTAAGATATCTAGTAAGTGAAACCTCAAACCCTGGATAATACTGGAATCTCAACATATCGAGTAGAAACTCGCTAGGTGAACACATGTCTAAGCAAATATTAATAATTCCTGAAAGAGAGTCTATTAAAGCTGATCATAGAGCTAACATAGTAGCAAACACTCTGTCCATCTTATCAGCAGCTATCTAGAATATTTCCCAAAACCGAAAAGAAACAGATTACTACTAAATCACCATAGTTTTGACTGTGCAGTACATACCATGGATCAATTCAAGACAGATAAGCAAACCCAAACAAGTTCATTAGTTAGTAACCTACCAAAACAAGTTCATTTAGAAATCTAGTAAGCAAAACCCCAAAGGAAGATGGCTCAAAAGCTGAAGGATACTGGAAACTCGCTAGCTAAAGACATACCTAAGCAATATTAATAGCTCCTGCAACAGGTTCGTGGTTCGGTACATACCTTGGATCGGTTCCAGAGAGAGATATGCAAACCCAACCAGATGGCTTTACAAGCTCAACACTTTTTACCTCCTAAACAATTGAAAGAGAAGGAGACAACAACATGAAACACCATTCCACATCACATTCACAAGCTTTAGAATAAAAAGAATACCTTTAAGTTATGAAAGCCATCACCAGCACGAACAGAGATCTTACTTGGTGTATAGCTCTCGTCAAGCTTAAAGTCAACGTACAAAGCCACTAACTTTCAAATCACAAAAAGGGTCAAACCCTGAAGATCTGAATCCCAAATTCCCCAGAAAACTAGATCATAATCATACCTGTAATCTCACTTTCTTCTGGAACTGAATGTTGATCAAATGAGGTTGTAAACCATCTGATCTGCAAAAAGGAAGAAACTTGAAATTGAAATTGATTAGAGAAAGAGATGGGCATTTAGGGTTTTATTGGTTAACTGCCAATAGGTCTCGAGATTGTCGTCGCGGAGAGTGTTGACGCCATTGCCGGGCTTGCAAGAGCTAACGCTCCAAGCTGCGTTCTTTCCCATCTCTCTCAGATCTTCGTCTACGATTAGCTTATCGTTTCCTCCTCTGATCTTTCCTTCTCCCTCGGACTCCGATGATTCCGTCGCCATATCTAATCTCCGATGTCAATACTTTTTTGCTAAAACCCTTACAGCCAGGGTTTCAATTCGTCTTATGGATCTGTGGCTTGGCTCATTGGAGAGACGTCGTGTAGTTAATAAACACTAAAACGACATGAGGTTTGTTTTTTGTTAGCTAGAAACGACATAAATGCTTTACTTTTTAGTAAAGAGAACAACAACAAATATTTTAGTATTTGGAATGGCTTAGGTTGGCTTTTCATTGTGGAAGTAGATTTGATTAAAAATTTCTTACTAATTCTTAACATTTGCAAACTTTGTTTGTCTTTCATTGATATCGATATAGAGCTATCAGTTAACCAAAGTCTTATGAATCTGTTTATATTGATGTCATTACAAAAATTTTCCATTTTGTATATAAAACAATTCAAAAATCTTCTTAAATCTCATAGTAAAAGTATAACATATAATAAATATTATGAATATGTTTGTTATATATAATATCTCAAAAAATGTTAAGAAAATTATAAAATAGGAATATATCTATAATTAGTAATTATTAAGAAAGAATGGGAAAACTTGTCTGTATATTCATTCATCGAAGGTGCCCTTTATATATAGGGAGTTACAATAGACTGTCATTAGATAGATAGAAAGATAACATTCCTAGATAAACATGAAAAAGGTAAATCTTATCAAACTAAGAAAAGGAAAGTCTTAGTTGATCTTATCCATAATGGCCGATGGGTATATTCCTTTTTGGTCCGATCCATATTAACCTTTGGTCGAGTCTGGTTCGGTCTAATCCTCATGGTTATTGCATCCACATCAATTGGTTCATAACACTCCTCCTTGGATGTTATAACCATATAGAGCTCATAATACATTTGGTATGTTGTCTCGTTAAAACCTAACCTGTAAACCCTTTTGGGATAAAACCATAGTTAGGAAAAAGAGTACAACTGTATTACTCCCCCTGATGAATGCACCACTATAGATCCTTCGATATCCTCATTTCTATCTTGTGTACCATCTTCTGAACATAGAGGTTAGTTGAAATTTGATGAATAAATCGGCTGAGCTTATCACTTGACCGTTCTTGTACTTCTTGAACGTCTTTGTTGTCGTGTACACGACAATGTGGTCGGATATGTCGTCCTTGACTAATCATCTTCACGACATTGTAAAATCTCATTCAGTTGTAAGTTACATCGTCTTTATAGGTGATGGTCGAACCTTCTCTTCTATCGGTTGAATCATCATCGACCATTTCTGCTGAATCATCGATTGGGTTGTCTACTTGCATCATGGATGCCAATATTTCCGAATGGTTGATGATGTTGTTACCATTTTTTGTATCATTGATCTCCATGAAATATGTTCCTCCATTACTGAATATATAACCTGTTTGTAACCTTTGAATTATATGGATCAAATAGAAAAACCTGATAACCTTTCTTCATCATCAGCTATATTATAAATTAAGCATATTGATATGCATGCTGATGGATCATGGTTGTGATCAATATATCTATTTGATACAGATATGTTCAGCCATTTTGGCATTCTGCACGTTTAAATTAATGGTCACCCATATGGCACCTATGGCCAACAACTTTAGCATTCGTGGTCGGGTCTTGTGGTTAAGTGTATACACCACGACCTCCTTCTTAACCACGGCCATATTTTGTTTCTTTCTTCAACCGTTATGGTCTTGTATGATCGTATGGTCGTTTATAATTATCTCGACCATTGGCCAATGCGATCAACCGTATCTTGACCATACTATCTCTTCGTATGGGCTTTGCCCGTATGCATACTAGTGGCCGTATGATCAGCCATGTTTGGTTTCTCTGACCTTAATTCAATTGGTCATATGGTTGTCCATAAGGTTCCCCTTGCCATAATTAACTTGTCTTTTAGGGACCTTGGATAAAACTGTTATTGCCGCGGCCGTATGATCGACCATTTGGTCGACTATACACATGCCATTGCTCTCGACCCTGGCAATTACGGCCATTATGGTCGGCATGGTGGGATTCACATTCTTTTATACGACCATATTTCATTCCTTTCCAATATATACTGAATCATAGACCAACCATATAGTTCGTAATCTTATGATCCAAATATTATGATCATAATCAATCGATAACTTATATCGTTTTGAAACCAATCAACTTTTCTTTAAGTTGATTTATTATAAACACAAGGAATTTCATTTCTTATATGAATATATGAACTGGTTTGGATTGTTCTTATAGAACTCATTCACTGATTATCATTTGGTCGAGCATATTATATTATATGTAGTTGCATTTGCATCAGTTCATAGATGGCTAAGGAACAAAGACCGTTCTTTGAGAATTTCTTTTCTCATCTTTATGGTACATTTATTATCTTTATCCAGTGATTAATATATTGCTTACTACATATGTATCCAGACCTTATCAATTTCGAATTGTAGTAGCATCCACCACATAGGAGTATATCTCCTTATAAACTGTTCATTGGTCTCTGTGAGTATCCTTGTGTAATCAAGCAATTATTTAAATGCTTTTAAGTAGGAATATGAATACCTTATATCATATGGTCATATCCTATATCTCACGCTTTATTTTTCCTCACAGGACTCATCTGTTCACAGGTTTATCAGATGACGTTATATGGCCAATACGTCTATCTCTTTTAAATCTTTCTTTAAACCCCACATTTTTCTTTAACATTATATTTATGACTACTCACATGTGGGTTTATGATCCTCGCTTTATATTTTATATTCAAGTGCTACCTTGTATGCGCTATGTAAATTTATCATTGGCATCGATACCCTTTTCTGTGTTCCATTGTATTCTAGACATAATATAGTTGATTGCAATCTTATGACCTTTAATATCATGGTGTTTGGCGTCCAAAATCACTAAGTACCATGGAGTTTGGCGTCCCAAATTCTATTGTATGGTATCTTATATTTTGATCGACCACTTTCTATGTCTAGGATGGTTTCCTTTATGACCTCGGGAATTTATCATTTTATGCACCTTTATCTTCCGAGGTTCCTTTATATTATGGAACATATTGGTATATCTTTATATAGACTTTGTAGCAACTTGATTGTGTCTCTTCTAGGACAACAAATTCGTTTGGTGCAAGCTGGTATGATTTTTCGGGTCAATTTGTCTGGCATCTAGTTCTGCTAGCTTTTATATCATTTGGACGTCTTATATTTACTAGTCCGAGGATCTTGCCAAGACAATGATGGTTAATACCATTCTCTTTTTCTCTTTAACAGCTTATAACTTTCTCCCTTTAATGTTGGATGATCAGATTACTGAGGTCAATGTAATTTGTGTTCTTGGCCACTAATTAGATCACCCATGTTTGGCTCAAGACATTTTAAAAACTCGTGGGAGAAAGAAATTTTTCATCCAACATATATTCTCATTCTCAATCCTCTTATGAGGTTCCATCTTAAGCGGCACATATGTCTGTAGTGGAATATTCAGATTCTCTTAAGATGGTTTATGTATATGTCTAGTTTATGACCCTTAATCTGAGATGAGAATATCTATGCTCACTTATATGGCCTGATGCATATTAATATTAAACATGTAAATTCATGTGTCCTCAAGCATTAGGTGGTGGCCTTTGTATTTGAAAGAATTTCGCCAAGTCTTACCATGGTCATGGACCTTGTCACCCGTGATTGTTGTATGTTCATGGATCACGGTTTGTCCTCACTCCCCCTCATGGACATACTATAATCACGTGGTGCTTGGGACAATAGAGCCTAATGAGTTTCTCTTGTGCACATGTTACACAACGTGAGATTTTATGGGATAACTCTTTGTGCCTTTTGTAATATTTTCTTTGCATCAAGTTTAGACTTGGATGGCTAATCTAGTCATGCCATAGTGTAAATTTCGTGGGTATTCACGATACCATGGCTTTTGTCTTTATCATACTGATCCTTAGCATAGTCTAGATCAGAGTATATAGGTATAGTCTTTGACCACTTTTCTTATAAGGCTTTAGGCGATTTTCTTATAATCTGAAAGGAACTTTTGTTTCCTTTTCCCATTGGTTCAATGTGGAAACCATCTATGCTTAAGTATTTATAACTCAATGGATCTTTTATTGGGTGAATAAATTTGTGCCCCTTTAGGCAATGCCTTTAGTCGTGGTCTATATTAGATTGACTATCCTTTTATTGTCATTTATCAATCAATAACACAAAAATGACAATCATGGAAATGACATTATAGAAATGAATCACAGAAATGTCAAACACCAAAACATGTTTTAATAAAAACAATCAAAGATTACAGATGTCGAATTTATTTATCATCTTTGAGATAATCAAAAGTCTCATATTCTATTAAATCATCCTTATCATGATTAAAATCGTTTTCATCATCTTGGACTATCATGTAGGCTTCAGGATTCTTTCCCTTCAAACTTTCTTGATATAGATCACATAAATGTTTGGGAGTCATGCAAATCTTTGCCCAATGACTGCTCATTCCACACCTATGGCACACTGATTTGGTCGGCTGTGAGGGTTTGAAATGATTCCCTCGGCCTCGTCTATTTTCTCGACCATACAAGTTACTTTGGACTCTATCTCGGCCATAGTCTCGATCGTATGAGCTTCCTCGACCGCGGCCACGTCCTTGCCATTTTCCACGGCCTCGACCGTGTTAGCTATTAGTATGGACGTTGTTTGCCTCTGTATCAGCATTAGTGGTTGCGTGTGCCTCAGGTAATGGTGTGGATCCTTGAGGTCTCATTTCACTGATTCTCATTAGCAATTCATTGTTCTGCTCAGCAATGAGCAAATAAGAAATAAGATCAGCATAAGTGGTGAAGCCATTTTCTCTATATTGTTTTTGGAGCAACACATTGCTTGTGTGGAACGTGGAAAAGGTTATCTCAAGCATATCCTTATCCGTAATCGTTTCTCCACACATTTTCAATTTTGAAACGATCTTAAATAGTGCAGAATTATACTCATCCAAAGACTTATAGTCTTGGATTCTGAGGTGTGTCCAATCGTAATGAGCTCTGGGTAAGATCACCGATCTTTGGTGATCATATCTGTTTTTCAGCTCTGTCCAGAGTTCGAGAGGATCTTCGACTGTCAAGTACTGATCCTTGAGACTCTCGGCCAAGTGATGCCTTATTATAAGGATGTCTCGGTATCTATCATTCTCATTGACATTATTGTCATCTATTATACTTTCACCGAGTCCTTTAGACTTTAGGATGATTTTGGTATCAAACGCCCATTGGAGGTAATTATTTCCAGATAGATTAAGGGCCGCATATTCCAAGTTAATGATATTCGACATTTGAAACCATATAATTATGTGTTTTAGGATTTCAGATTTTATAAACATATCATTAGAGTTTCTAGGTTCAATTGCAATCAAGACAATAATGATTCAATGAACAATGGTCGGTTATATGTATGATGCATTGCCATACGGCCATTATGAGATTTATTCAATGCATTCCATCAACCTAACAAGTTTATATGATCGATTCAATCTAGCAACCTAGTTGGTTTATGTTTTAAGACCATGTGGTCGGTTTTGATTTAAACAATCAAGCAGTTTTGTTTTAACAATTCTAACAATCTGTTTCTAAGTAATTAATCAATCAAACAAGCAATCAATCCAATTCGATTTTAAAATTAGGGTTTAGAAAACCGAATTAGGTTTAGGGTTTAATTAACAATCCTATCAATCTTAATTGAATTTAAAATTAGGGTTTCATTGATTAACAACCTAGCACCAGATTTCTATGTGATTTGTAATCAGACTACTCAATCAATCAATGAATTCAAACAATGGATTTGTACCCTATATGATCAGGATGAGGTTCCCTAAACTATCCAGCAACCTGATATATGGTGTTTTTCAAATCATTGTTTATATGTTTTCATTTGATTCAGGACTCTAAACCGTGTTAGTCTAGTCCCTTGTGGTCTTTTTCAGGTCTGGAGTTGATAGAAGAGTAAGGAAAGGGCACATGAAGAAAAAAATGTCTTTTTGGAGTAATCCTGCGGAGAACACTCAAGAAGAACAGTCCCGACTGTTCTCGAGCGGAACAGGCGGACGGGTGATCCCGATGACTGTTCCAGACGAATATGGATACTCCTATTTTGGGAATTAAAGCCCTGTTGCCCTAATTTTCTTCTACCTATTGGCGCCTCCCTATAAAAGACCTCCTCTATTATTTTCTTCCGGGGAACGCTAGTTTTGACAAGAGACAGAGACTTGTTTTGGCGATTTGCAATTGTAGGGAGAAGGCTCCATCTTTCCTAGAGAAGATCATCATGAACCCTTTGTTTTTCTACTCTTATCTTATGCAGTTTATTTCAGATTTAATGTCTTTGTTTCACTGCATCATGATTGAGTAGTCATCTGGCTCGCCTAGGGTTTTAGGGTATTGATAAACAAGCCAAACATAGATAAGCATCATTCATTGGATTCTTCATTCATATTAATCTTATTGCTTGCATTAACTTGATCACTTAATGTTAGATCTGCTGTTCATCGCCTAGCTAACCACGCAGGAGATAACTTGACCTATATTGAATGAGCTTAGTGTCTTTAATCAGCGAAAGTAGATATTAGAGCATTAAGTGAACTAGATCGGACATGAACTCTAAAGCTTGCAGCCGCCTCTGATCCTAAGCGACATCTTAGGTGATCCGTCCGGCTCACAAAGGATCCATCACCACGACCGTGGGTTGGATCAGCTGAGAGATCCGATGTTTTAGATTGTGTAAACCTGTGCTTGAATAATCATTTGGCTAAATCAATACCCGCATTAAACCCTAGGTCGGCTTTCATATCAAATCGCATTTAAACATCTTTATTTACTTGTCATCTAAGTCACCTAAATCTTAAAACCATATTTCTTCTTAGCTTGAATTTAAAACTCATAGAAATAAAGTGTAGACTGGTCCTTTGGATTTGAATCTAAAGTACTAAAATTACAACTGTTAACTTGACAGTAGCAAGGATTCATTTTTAGTGTATCACAACCTAGCAAAGTTCTATGATCGAATCGAATAAATTAGGGTTATAGGGTTACCGTGAACGTTAGATGGGTTGAACGGACCACCGAGTGTGTTGTAGCGGGTTTAGATCAGATCGCGAGCTGGTCGGAGGTGCATGGAGCTATCGGGTGGTCAATCGGGTGCTGGATCATGGTTCGTGAGTATCGGCTGGTGAACGGATATGTATCGGTGCTTATCGGCTGCTGGTTCGGGTGCTTATCGGGTCTTGGTGCTGGTTCGGTTGCTTATCGGGTGCTGGTGCTAGTTCGGGTGCTTGCTTGTTGGTTCGGCTGTGTATCGGCTGCTGAACCTCTATCGGATGTGGTCTGGGACGTACGTGGGTGTAGGCTTATCGCGGGTGTGTGTGTACGCCGGCTGGATCGCGGTTGTGTATCGCTGGTGTAGGGTTATCGCGGATTATGTACGTCTAGGGTTTCGCGGTGGATATAGATTGAATCGATGGGAGAGAAGAAGATCGATGGTGGTTTCCAGTGATGCTTTTGTTCTTGACGGCTGAGTATTAGGGTTTATGATTTTCGAGTATAGCTTAGGGTTTATGCGAGACGTATCGTTCTGATAACGTGTTAAGAAAGAATGGGGGAACTTGTCTGTATATTCATTCATCGAAGGTGCCCTTTATATATAGGGAGTTACAATAGACCATCATTAGATAAATGGAAATATAACTGTAACATCCCGAGTTGTGATATCTGACCCGAGAGGCGTCTTGAGACCTGTCAGGGGTGCAACGAGGACGTTGCGTTCTTTGAGAGGGGGTGAATTGTAACATCCCGAGTTGTGATATGTGAAAAGGCTTAAGAGAATTGATTTGGCTACCTATGTCACCAAAGTTGACTTACCTTTTCCGTCACACATCCGTTTAGAACTCCAGGGTTAAGCGTGCTTATGCTGGAGTAGTGAAAGGATGGGTGACCTATCGGGAAGTGATTCGCGATACCGTGTGAGTGAGGCCAAAGCAGGGGGAAAGGTCATGTGGTGATTGCAGGGACAGTAAACAATGATTTCGAGCCTTGGAAAATTAACGCACCGACCGTTGGAACGGGATGGGGCTCACGGGCCGAGGGAGCGGGCGTGGGTGGTCCATTAGCCGTGGGCGGTCGGGGCATTACAATAACATTCCTAGATAAACATGAAAAAGGTAAACCTTATCAAACTAAGAAAATGAAAGTCTTGGTTGATCTTATTCATAATGGCCTATGGGTATATTCATTTCTGGTCGAGGAATATTTTTTTCTGGTCCGATCCATATTAACCTCTGGTCGAATCTGGTTCGATTTAATCCTCATAGTTATTGCATCCACATCAATTGGTTGATAACAGTAATTACTTTATTGAGAAATTTCATGAATTTTTAAAACCAAATAATTTTTTTTCTTTCAGTTCTTCTGATAACGACACTCAATATATAATTTGATATTTAGATTTGTTGATAATATACCATGGATAAAATGTAAGGGATTTCCAATAAATGAGCGAACAGAAAGATTGGAGATATAATCTTATTGAGACCAAAAGAACAAAAGAAGGTCCCCTTTGGTTAAAATTTTCAGCAACCACAATGATGCCACTCTTTGTGGTTCTCATGCTTCATCCTTCAAATCTCTTAACTACTCTTATTTTTCAGAAACCGCCCCAAATTTCTTTTAATGTTATGGATAATATCTTATGACCGATCTTGTCAAAATCAGACAGTTCATCGATTAGATCATTTGTTGGAAAATTTGATTGTATGAGAAAGAACATTGATCAACTAGTTAGCCTGAAAGCTACTTTTTAAAATATATAAACATAATCTATAGGGAGGAATTGTGTCAGCATCAGTAACATTATTCACCACTAGTGTATAGTAATAAATTATAGCTCATTGATAAAGTTGGAAAATGGTAAGCTGAAAGTATGTGATCTGTTTAAATTCATGAAGAATTTGGGAAAGGTAATGAGAAAAGTACGTGGTGGTTAGCTAAAATATGTATTAGGCTAACGTAAATTTGCGTTTCATATTTTGGATTTGTTGCTTAGTGGCTAAGCTGATTATCTGGTGTTTATTGCTAATTAATCTCTGATTTCACTCGTTTATAAGACCTGATTGGTTTAAGCGCAGATGGGAGAGTTTTGCGAATGTGATGGTTATGCTTTGAAGCTTTCTTGAGAGGTTCGTGTGACTATCACAATAGTTAGAAATATATGCGTTTGGATATTTATAATAGGTTGATTAGTAAATGCATCACTAGTATAATAATAAAACTAGATTCTCACCCGCCCTTTAAAGGGCGGGTATATTTTTTGTTTTAATTTTTTTTTAAAATTTTTTTTTTATATTTTTTTCATAATCATATTTGTGTTTATTTTTTTTTATCAATAATATAAAATGATTTAGTATTATTATTATTATGTAATAATACATAAATAATATATAGTTGGATCAAACATTTATCAATTGGTCATGTTTCTATTTTAATATAATAGATAAGAATATCTACACAATATGTATTTATAAAAATGTCAAAGCATGTTATTATAATAAAATATAATTAATAATAATATTACGTTTACTTTTTGCAAAACAATTTAGATGAAAGTTATGATTTTGATGAAGAAGTTATTTACTTTATGAAGATTAATATTATATTTTTAAAATATTTTGTTTGATTATATATATGTATATATTAGTTGTTAATGAAATATTTATTGATAATATTTTTATTTTAAATTTAAGAAATATAAATTACAATATAAGCTAGTGAGTAATAGGAAAATATAAAACATATTTATATATTTATGATGTATCGATTTTAATTTTAATTTTATATATATTTTATTAAAAGCTTATATATCCATATGTAACTATAATCAATCTTTGATTTTGAAAAAGTTAGAACGATACAAAAAGATTTATGATATTTTGTGATTGTGTAAAATATCAACAATAGCTAACATCTGAAAATTTTGTGCTTTTAGGTGTTAACAACAACATCTATCAAATTCAAAAGCTGATTTTTAAAAATTAAATCATTTTGATATACTTTATAGGTTCTCTAAATTTAAAATAAAACTATTCATTTTTCTTTTAGAGTATAATTTTTATATTGAAAAACAATTCTTTCATTTTGATATTTTTTTATATGAAAACAAAATTATATATTATAAATATGTACTTTATTAAGATTAGATTAACAATAACTAGTTATCTAATTAACTAAAAATCAAAGTACTACAATTACATAATTTAGTTATTTATTTTAATATTTAAATCAATATAATATAATTTAGCTTATATAATCATAAAAATAACTATATTTACTAAAATATTATTACAAACATAAAAAGGATGGGATTTTTTAAATAGTAAATAAAATAATAATAAAATAGAAAAATATATACAAGGAATATTTGTCCAGTGGAAAACAGTACAAGCCATTAGATCAAAATATCTATCTATGCTAGTATTTGAGAAGTGATTTTCGTATGTAATATGTTCTATGTCATTTTAGGTTATTTTATTTATGTGTCATATTTTAAGTAATTTTTAGTTGACTCATTAATTTATTAGTTTATTTAATATTATTAATTCAAGCTTTGTCATTAAATATATAATTATTATGCTTAACTTTGTAACTTATACGAATATAACACAATTCATATTAAAATCAATACAAACCATTAACCAAAAGTATGGCAAATAATGTAAGATCGACGTAGGTGATCTTTTTATTTTATACAAATAATAGTTTATAACAGTACTATACTATTATATGATATATAATAATAGTTTGATCCATTAATATTTTTTGAAAAGGAAGCCGCTTAGTCTTGTTCTTATTGGAGATCTTTATCTAGCTAGACATTGCTACAAGATTAAAGTATTAAAATTTTGGAATACACACAAAAGTTAAAAAAAAAAAATTAATTGAATTGGTATTATTTGATACCTATAATATTTTTTCTGTAGTTTGGATTTGCACTAATTATACAATTTAGTGTTAATTACTTATTTTGAAATGTAGTTTGTAGGTGATGAAGATTCATGTTTCTATTGATGAATTTTTTTTGTAACTTTCGTCTAAATTATCTTAAAAAGATTATTTTGTTCTAAAGTAATTTTACCATTGGTGACTATACCACAAAGTATAGAACGAATGTTATGCCTTTCAAGCTAAATTTCTATTAAACAACCAAAATGACTACTTTTTCATGTAAATAAGTAATTTGATGTTGAGTTTAACCTTATCATAATAGTTTTTAAATTATATATATGTATTAATACGTAACTATAGCATTATTATGTCCGCATGCCCGAAAAAACACCTAGTCGACGTTATTGTTAGAGCTAAAATAGAATTAGCTTAGCTACTGAAGATGGTCTAAATCGTTCTTTAAACATATATAATACTATTTATCTGTTATTTTATCCTGATATATATTAGTTCAAATCTCTCAAATAGCTCATTTTGAAATTTTTGTCACAAAAATAAACTTTGAAAAAAAATGACCAAACTAAACCTTTTATTTTAAATTTTTTAATATTTTTAAATTTTTAAATCTCAACTCCAAAACCCCATCCCATAACTCTAAACCATAAGTTTAGATTAGTTAACTTAAGGGTATAAATATATATATTTACATATTTTAATAAATTTTATTTAAGTCATTTTTTTTAGTGCTATTTTTGGGATAAAAATTATTTAAGGACTATTTTGGTTTTATCTCTATATATATTATTGTATAAAACAAAATTTCTACAAACATTGATGGTGATAATCATAAGAACATTAAATTGCTCACTTCTGGTTTAGATATCAGAAAACAAGGATCAAATGATTTTGCAAAAGCTGAATTTCGAAATTATCCCTTCTTCTTCTTTTTATCTGAGCGAAATTGTCACTATGATCGGCATATATAGTGGAATATGTTTCTGATTTTCTGATTCTGATGATGTCAACTTTGTTGCATCAATGAATCTTTTCTTAGTAGTGAAATCCGAGGCAACATCTGTTGTAGAGACTCCGTGACTGAGTAACAAGACAGAGAACTCAGACAAGTAACAAGAACTCAGAATAATCAGACAAGTTTTCAGATTGATTTTTCAGATTGATAAATATTCTTACAGCTTCATTAGATGTTGTTTGGTTCAGGTTTCTCTCCGATAAATCTAGAGATCCTTGCTGGTCTAGCGGAAACAGTGGCACATCCACCATTCGTGATGGCTTTGAAGCAATTACTACTGGAAGATTTGTAAAATAAGCCTGCAACTGAATTTCATAACAAAAAAAAAAAAAGATTATTATGGTAAGTTATTGAATAATAACAATTTGATTATAATGGTCTAGAGAGTGAATTCACCTGTTCTACATATAAATCATCCACCGCAAGCTCCAGTTCTGGGTTTAGGACAGCGAGTTTCATCGACAAGAACTGAAGTTTTTCACTTTAAAGATTTGGATTTGTAACTTTGGTTAATGGTGAAACAGAGAATCATGGTCTCATTAGTTACCTCAACTTGTCTCTGGAGAGATTGAACATAATTGATGATCTCATCAAGCATACCGGCTTGTCCAGTAACTTTTTTGCATCCAGGGACAATATCTTGCAGATATTTCATCTTCGTGCTGATCTTTTCTCTTCTTGCCTGCAGATACAAATATATTTGTAAAACCCTAGAATTATCGTCTACCTTGTAACGCAAGTAACTTATTCAAAACACTTTTATTACCCTTTCTGCTAAACTGTGTCTGTTTGTGGCTTGGCCTCTACGAGATCTCACGTGGATATAATCTAATTTCTGTATATCTGAAGCTCCCTTTTCAGTGTCTGAAGATGCTTCCATGTTACTCATGCTTGAATTTCCTTTCATGTTTGACTCTGTCTCAACCTCTACTTTTATCTTCTTCACTGTCTTTTCCTCTTCTCTTCTCTTAACCTGAGACATAATTATTTTCAGAAAACAACTCCAAAGCACATGTTTTATAACATATTTTAAAACCAAAGTTTGATCTAACGAACCTCTGATTCTCTCTTGTTTTTCAAGGAAATAGCTCTCTTTTCTTCACTGTACTTCAACGAAACCGTCTGATCCAAGAGGCAGCTACTTGATCTTGAAATGCAGCCCTCCATAGCTTCATGTGAAGGACCAAAACCCATGTTGTAGTTTGGATTAAAGCCAGTTCCAAGCATTTGAAAATGGCTGAAGGTACTCTGCAACAACTCATCATTGTTGCTTCCATGGAACTGAAGTATCTGAAGAACTTCAGGTAGATGGTTGCTGCTCTGAGACACAAATTGTTGTTGTTGCTGTTGCAGCCATTCAAGCCTTTCAAGTACATGCATGTCCATGGAGCTTAAGGACAAGCTTTCTGGAGAGACAAGACCTTCCAACATATTGTTCTCAGTTGAAAACTCTCAACTTTGGATATTTTTGTAAATGATCTTTAAAGTGAGACCAAAAGCACAAACATATTAGAGAATGTGGAATTAAGCTTTAAAGATCTATTTTTTTTTGTGTGTTGGTAAAAGCAAAAGAAGAGTTGCTATAAATGTATGAAGAAGGAGATATTTAGGTTTTGGGCAGGTTGCTTAGAAAAGATGAAAGATGTGGGAGAAACTAATCCATTGATATCATTCTTCTTAGCTTTAAATAAACAACAACAATTGACCACACACATAGGTCCCCTACTTATGTTTTCCTTTTTAAATGTTTAATTTAATTTAATTTATTTGTTACCTCTTAGTTCTATACATAAATATACCCTTAGTAACTCAGGATGTGACCACAATTTTAATACGAACAATATACATTGAGCAATAACTGATAAGTTTTACTCTTTTGATGTAGTTGTTTAACATAATCCAATAGAAACTCTATAAAATAATACTTATAAACATTATAATTAGTAAAAATAATAATTAAGAAATTTCATTGGTTTTTAATTAAACTAGTTTAAAATATGATAGTTATCTATAAAATAATAAAATAATACTTTTTTTGAAAAATATGTAAAAACACGATTCCATTAAAATCATACATTAATAATAATATACAGTTTATATAAGTATTAAAATTTTATTTTTGTTTTATATTCACACTCAAATGTACTTCATATATTTTAACACTTCAAAATATTTTACTAATATTTGTCAGATTATAAGTAAAAACATATTTATAACTATGGTATGAGAAATTGCTAAAAATACCACAATTTAAGTATCATTTTTTTAAAAATACCTTCAATCAAAAATATATTAAAATTTAGATTTACATTTTAGTGATTATTGTTTAGGGTTTAGTGTTAAAGGGCTGGTTGAGTTTATATTATTTCTTTTAAAATATTTTAAAAATTAGTTAAGTCTATTTTTGTCATAAATTTATGGTATTTTTGAAAATAGTCATTCATAAATGGTAAACTTGAAAAGTGGTATCAAACTTGTGGTATAAATGAAATTTTCCCTGATGATATACTATATGATATACACCAAATAGTATAATAAAAACAATAAAATCAATTTATAAAAATTAATCAACCGTAAATCAATTTATTTTATTTTAAGAATATACATAATTAAAATAATAAAAATATAATGTATTATAAATTAATAACTACATAAATTAATAAAATAACATAGTTTGAACGTTATTAATTATATAGTTTTTATTGTAGTATTAAATTTGTATTGTAATTCATTTGAGGCCGTATATTGTAGTCATATGATCATCAAAAATAAACAGTAAAATTGTACAAAACTGATACTTATTTTTGATATCTTACAAAAATAAAGAATATAATAAGTTAACTTGCATACATTAAAGACAAAATTCTAAAATTTATATTTTATTTTACTTTTTAACAAATTCAAGTAAGAGTAATTTCAATATTTATATTCAAATTTACATTACCATAGAAAACTTATTATAAACAATGAAAAAGGTTTGTTCTGACAAGGAGATTCTGAATCTCTGGAGTCGGACATCCCAAAGCGAGGTCCAACGAAAAATATGTTTTAAAAACAAAGAAAATAGATTGAAGATTTTGTGAAATTTTTTTAAGATGATGGTCAAATTATACTATATCGTTATCTTTGTTTTTTACTATATCGTTACCTTAAATGTAAACAAATTTCGAGTTAGTGTGTGGTGGATAAATTGGGTCCAGTGCGTAGAGATTTGACTATGACTACAAGAAAAAAGACTCGAGAACAATTTGCATAAATAGTAGTAAAGATTCCGTATCAAAGGGTGATTGGGACATATACTGATAAAAGTAGTGAAGGTTGAGAGAAAAGAAGATGAGAGGAGAAAGTGTAGGTCTAACTGACATAACCCACACCATGTGGGCATGTCCTTATGAACACTAAATTAGAGATTTTTTTTCATCCCTTCTTGGGTGAATATGTTTTTTATTTTCTTCTTTTCTTTTCTATTTCAAGTTGATGAGAGGACCTTATTAGGAAAATGAACGATGAAAGAGACCTTCGACTTATGGTATTTGGGTTGGATGCTTAACTACTCTATAGTCAGAATCTATTGAAAACAAATCCCAAATTTTAAATATAAATTAGGTCTATAAACTGTGCTCACATCACAACTAGACATAACAAATTTCCTGAACCAAATACAAACTGAATCAAATATGTAAAATCAAATCGAGCAGCCAGTAATTTTCAATCGTTTTTATTTTAACTATTTTAATTATTTCTTAAACTAATTTTTTACTGAATTGATATCCAAATGTTTAAAATACAATAGTCTTAAAATATTAGATATATTTAACCAAGTCACTTCGGCTTAGTGGTGAAGAAGCTCCGACTAACCTTGGGTTCGAGTGGCATCGGCCACTTAGTCGCGCTTTAAATATATTTAAATGAATATAATTCTAAAAATAGTAATTATGTTTAGACCAAAATAAAGATATCCAAATTTTCTAATAAGCTAACTGTTTGGAAAAAAATATCATTTTTGTCAAAAAATATTTTGATATTTTGGTCCGTTCCAATCTTCAAATATTTTTATGATAGTTTAGTTGGTTATTTCGAATAACTAATATAATTTTAAATTAGAACATATAATTCAAACCAAACTAGTCAAAACGGATTTGAACTGAATTTTACTTGATTCATATATGAATCCTAACCCCCAGAAAATAAAATATTCAAATGCCCATACGTACTCACAAACATTAAAAACGAAATTGATCAGAGTATAGGAGACTGATCAGAGTCTAAGGGTCTATGAAATACCTTCCTTAATTTTCTCATTCTAATATTATTTTATTAAATAGTAAATTTTGAGATAAACATAATTTATATAATCAAATTTCATGCTACATTTCTAAATCTTCTATTACATAAATAAAATATAATATCATTTTGTAAATCACACACACATTGTCGTTTGAGTTAATACCATGTGAGTGATCACGCACACAAACTTTTATTATATTTTCAGTGTAATATGATTCTCAAATTAGACGACCAATTTATTATTTGTATGTTAAATTAATGAACATAAACAATTTTAATGAATTTTGATACATCTTGTAAGAGAATTCTTACTTTCAAACTTTATAAAGATTAGTAAAGAGTTACAAAGAACCAATCAATTATAAAACTGTAATGGTTAAAACACCAAAAGAATACAATTAGTATCGAAGCCTTCAAACTAAAACAATATGAGCTCAACTATATTTTCTATGCTTCTCTCAATACTAATATATCTTTGTCTCTCTCTTGTGCAGATAAAATAATCATGTTGCATGATCTCTTATGACTAAAGAAGAAGAACCGTATATTTCACTTGACCTAATGCACTTATTATATAATCAGTTGACTTAATGAGTTTCTTCGACTAAGTCCATTGTTCATATGCCTATAACTTCTGCAAGTCGGCCCCGGCCGTTGGCTATGTCTGATGGGCTTGAAAAAACCACACAAAACTCAACCTGTTTGGCCCAACCCCATATCACATTCTCCTTATGCCGACAAACCCTTCAGTTTTTCTCATTTTCTCGAGAGCAAAAGAATCTTCATACCATCTCTCTCTTCTCCTCTTTCATATCCATCGAGTCACCACTTCATTTCCGGTGAAATATTTCCATCTAACAACATCTCTGTTCACTCCTCTGAACCCTAGGTAACTCTGACATTCTTCCTTGACTTCATTCTCTCGAAATCTTCTTGGTTATTTAGAGGTAACTGATCGATTTGTCTACCGATCTTGATGCATGTTCTTTCTGACGAGATCCAATGACGTAACTGGAGCTTTACCTCAACCAGCGATGGTTGATGAAGCTAAAGCGTCTGACTTTTCCACTTTCAGGCTCGAGTTGACTCAGACCTTTGCTTGCGAGTACTAAGGCATCTCACATCAACTCTTATTTGTTGTGGCAGAAACCTTCCTTTCTCGTAATCTCTCTTGGTTTGTTTATGAAAATAGTAATCGATCTTGTCTTCTGAATGTGGTGCATGTTTCAGAAAATGAATGAGCTTTAATTCTTTATCCGAGAGGTCCACCTTGACGATGGTGGTCGTGAGACCAAACTATAGTCCCTTATTCGTCTAAGCTATTCATTTTAAACCTCTGACTCAACTTTCCATGACGCTTCTTCTAAGTTAAAATCACACACAATTCTGCTAGATGTGTTAGTGTTCTTGAATAAGTGTTGTGTGGCTATTGTTTCATAACCTTCATTCTGAGGAGTACAATAAAACTTAACAACTTGTTTAACCGGATTCCGCCTGCGCATTTTCCTCTGTCTTTGACCAGAAAATACAAGCTAAGTCTAACCTTGAATCACCTTTTTCGCTTTGATTAAGCCTTCTTAACAGTGCATTACTTGTCTCTATGTTTGATTCTCAGGTGAAAGATTTTCCACCTTGAACACATGAGTGTTAACACGAGTCCCTCCACTTACCAGGTAATCCTTTTACATAACACTCTTAAGGGAATTTACTTAGGACCAAATACACATATTGTTGCTAAGTTGTTTTTGTGTGTTTTGCGAGGTCCACCTGTTCACTTTGGAGTTACTTGGCATGGCCGTTCCTGCTTCAGTTAAGGCTGACAAGTTCACATCAAAGCTGAAACTTCTGACCAGTTACTGTCTTAGTTAGGAAATCAGCTGGATTAACTGTAGTGTGAATCTTGTTTAGGATTGGATCCCCATTAGATACTAGGTCCCTCATGAAATGAAATTTAGTATTAGTGTGCTTTGTTCTTTTGTGATGAACTGGATTTCTTGCTAGGGCTGTAACACTCTGTGAATCACAATGCAATTCAACAATGTTGTGTTTGAAACCTAGTTCTGCACATAATCTTTTTATCTACACCCCTTCCTTTTCAACCTCGTCTAAAGCCACACACTCTGATTTCTATTCAGACAAATAATCTGAGAAACATTCAATAATGAACTTTGTATGTTTCTTGAATGTTAAATTAACCTTAGATACCCCCTTTAGGTACTTTATCACTCATTTAACTGCCTCCTATGTTGGGTTTACTGATGAGCATGCTGATAAACCTCACTGTGAAGCCTCGGTCTGGCATTGAGCCGACCATATCATACATTAAGCTCCCCACAACACTTGAGTATGGAATGTTTTCCATGTGTGGTGCTTCCAACTTTCATTTTTTCTCAGTCAAACTTCTCGAACTGAAATGACCAGCCGTTAGCATAACCACTGACCTTGCATCCAGCATCCCAAATGTTTTCAACACCTTCTCCACATAGTTTTCATGTGACAGTATCAATGTTCCTTTCTCTATGTTTCTTCTAATAACCATTCTTAGGATCCTTGAAGCATGTCTCATATCCTTCTTTTCGAATTTACCATTCAGCATCTTTGAGTTGCTTAATCACCTTCTTATTTCCTGGTGCAATGAGTATATCATCGTTATGCATCCTTGATGTACACACATGGATCTTTGGTGCTTTTGGCAAACAATTGATCTTTCATGAAGCTATCAAACCGCTGATTTCACCTTCTTGGAGATTTCTTTAGTCTATAAAGTGACTTTCTTAATAAACAAACCTTGTTTCTTTTCTAGGTAATATGAAACCTTCTGGTTAAGTCATTAAGATTCTTTTGTCTAAACTGCCATGTAGTAAAGCAATCTTAAGGTCCAATTTTTCCAATTCAAAATCCAAGTTTATAACAATTGATAGCATGAATCTAATGGAGATGTGTTTCACCACTAGCGAGAAGATTTCATTGTAGTTAATTCCCTCAGTCTGTGAGAACCCCTTTTCTACCAGTGTTCCTTTGTATCTCTCATTCTCAATGCGTGGTATACCTGGTTTGACTTAAAAATCCATTCGCACTCAACCAACTTTTTCTTGTCTAATTTATCAATCAAATCACAAGTTTTGTTCTTTGTATGAAAATCCATTTTTTCAAGTGAAGTCTTTTTCCTGGCTTTCTATATCTTCTTCTCATTGCCTCAGCATATGACCTTGGTTCATCAACTTCCACGTCTTCAACAGTATTTAAAGCATATGCCACGAAGTTTCCATCCTCATACCTTAACAAGGCCTCATATTCCTCCTTCTTTCTCTGTCCCATGCAAGAACATAGTTATCTAGTGATTGAGGTGTGTCATCTTCTGCTAGTTCATTAACTTCCTTGGTTTCAGTCTCACTATCCAAACTTTCGGATGATGAAGAATATTCCATATTATTCTCATGATTTGATCTGCCATTCATTTTTATCTCAGTGGAAGTAATGATTGGACCTTGAATCATATAATCACTAAATAACACTCTTTTCTTAAGTTTCTTCTTTTTTTTCTTCTAAATTTACTCTTGTGCAACTGATTTAGCCTCCTTACATGTGCCCTTATTCAGTGTATCTTTGTACGTTTCATTCTCACTGAATACCACATTTATGCTTGTTCTACATCTTCCTTCCTCAGGTATTCAGACTATGTATCCCTTAGTACCCAACGGGTACCCCATGAATATACTCTTTATAGCTCTGGGTTCGGTCTTTCCCTCGGTGACATGAATAGACATTGAACATCCAAACTGTGTTAGATGCTTCGTATCCGGTTTTTGTCCTGACGAAACCAATTGAGGTAGCTTGAAGTTAAGTGTTGAATTTAGAGATCTATTGATCAAGTATACAACCGTAGATGCAGCTTAAACCCATAAACTTTGATCCAATATTGACTCAGAAAACATACACCTTACCTTGTACCTTATAGTTTGATTCATCCTCTTTGACACTCCATTTTGCTGTGGAGTGTATGTACAAGTTCTATGTCTCTTAATACTTGATTTCGATAAAATACATACTCATACTCGCAAAAACTTTCGATGAAATGCAAACTCGTTCTCGTAAAAACCAACGCTATGAAAATTGAAACTAAGATCAGAAGACATGAGGAGAAGAAGAATGAGGAAGAGGCAAACCTGAATCTCCGATAAGACTAAGGTATATCCGACTTACATAATTTTATTAGACTTGGAATTTTTTGTAGGAAAGTACTAAGAAATAAAACGTCTTGGAAACTGTCATAAACTTTAGGGAACTTTGAATCTAAGTGGATTTTCTAGCATTCTAAGTCTTAGGTGATTTTTCCGATCTCGTTCTATTGTTCCTTAAATGTTCAGGTAGAACTAGCAAATGACCAAATCTCTCGCAAAACCAAAAATGATTGCCACGCATTCAAGCATACTCATCTCTTTTCTTAAAGAAAGAAAGAACTAGAGACACGGATGTCGTCTTAAAACCAACTTGTTTCTAGCACTTTTCTTAAAACCAACCAATTCCAAGTCGCCAACCTGAAAACAAACGAAGATCACAATCCCAACGTCATCTTTAAATCGACCCAGATTGTCGATCATCTCAATCCTCTAAAGAAAATCATACATAACCCTTATAAGATCGACTCAACCGTTTTCTTTCATAAAAAGGAGGGAGTAGGTAAGTATACTATACTCGTATACTCCCATACTTCAAAAACTTTATGCCTCAGCATCAAAAAAATGCTTTTGACAAAGCAAACTCTTATGACATTAGGCAATGAAATGACCCATCGAAATCGTCCAAAAGGCAAAAAAACAATATAAGATTCGTCTAAAAGTTAGCAACATAGCCAACCATCACAAAGGTAGTCTCGAGAACTCAACAACACCTCTTATCATAATCATGCGCTTAGAAATTATGTACCAACATCAGACTGAAACTCAACGATTAGCCAAATTCTTGGGGACCTTTTCAACTTAACAAGAAAAATTTTGTATAAAACTTAAAATTATACGAGAAAAATTCAAACACAAAAGCATTGCTCCCAATTTTCGTTGAACCAAGTGAGTCATGGAAAAGAATCAAAAAAATTGCGACAAAGCAAAATCGCGAACACAAATAGCAGTGAGCACAAAAAAGTGAATGCTTTCTCCCTGCTCAGTGACTACATATACCGCTGGTTGACCGATTTTTCCGCTCAAGAAACGAATATGTTGTGAGAATTCCTTTCAACAGCCTATGAAATCTTTTCGCGACTAGATCATAAAGAAATCACCTTGGTAAAACTCCATGAGTGTGTCCAAGAAACTTTCACCAAAGATCGAAATCAAAGAGGAAACATCTCTCGTAAAATCTGAGGAAGCACCAATACGTTGACATCTCCACACAAAACACGGGTTCACTATCTTCATAAAACCGGTTACCCATCACTTTCGTATAACTAAAGCATTTTATACGAAACAATTTACATGAAAACAAGATCGGTATCATGTAAAACGACTTTACAATACGAAAACGCGAATGAGTAGAAGCTAACCCTCGCTCGCTGACATCACAAGTAATCTTCACGAAAAACGCTCCATTACTTCTATGAGAAGTCCTTCTTGTAAAACATACATGAAACATCCTTCAGATTGAGTTATATGAAGCAACTTTCGAAAATATAAATAACATGTTTTACGAAGAAGTGTTTTAGAAAATTGTGTATAGCTACAAACGAAGTTGTATGATTTGTATTTCGATGACAAATCTAAACTTTATCTCTTCGCAATACGATCTAACAGATCTCTGTTTTAGCCTTACGGCTCGCTGGCTTCTGCCCCTCACTTACATCCAAGCAGGCTATTCTCCTACGACTAACTGCTAATGGATTCAGTGTCAAGCCTCTTAGGCTTCGTCTTCCTCATAAAAAAAATTCATACAAAAGCCTTTCGTTACGGCTTTTCTATGTGAAAGGGTATACAAAAACAGTTTTCATATGACTAAAGGAATCATTATACGAAACACTCATCATATGGCTGAAACCCGAAGTGGAAAATCGTTTCTACCACATCGGCCACCTTAATGCTGAACAAATTCAGCATAGTTGGCTTGTCACTCTCGACAACGGCTCTTTGTCCCTCCGCCAATTACGCCTTCCTGTAAAAGCCCGAACCATAATTCGGCATCTCCTTTAAGGACAATTCTAAAGTAGCATGACCTTAGTGCTAAAAATAAATTGGCATGGTTTAATCCTTGACCTACAACTTTCCTCACTGGAGGGCTGAATATAGCCTTCACGCCATGCCAAAACATTTGAGCAACCAACGCTCAACCCAATCACTCAACGGCAAAACATCAATAAGTGATTCATCTAACAAACCTCGAGTGATGGCCACACAAATAATTATCATATAAACCAAAAACAGAAATCATATGATAAAGTCTTCATAACAAGACTCAGTCCTAACAACCAAACGGTTAACGGAAAATATGAACTTATCGTCAATACACCAAGTTCTATACGCTCCAAAAAAAGCTCCTAGAGCTATACGAAACGCAGAATATGAGGAAACCAAGTTTTACCCATAAAATACAGAATATGAGGAAACAGTCAAAGCTCCTAGAGCTATACGAAATATCCTCCCTAAAAATACACGAAATAAATCTCGGAAGACTAACTTTTCACAAAGCGCAGTGAAGGAAAACGTTTCTTCCTAGAGAAAAATTTACGCAACCCCTTGGTTTTACTTTCTCGATCGCAAATCGAACAATTTAATATCAAACAGAAACAACAGTTTTGGCTGTGAAACATCCGCAAACAAACCAAAACGTTTCCCTGTCACAAGGTTAAAACAAAACCCTTGCACCACCGCAAAAACATCTCTAAGCCCGCAAACACTTTGATCATAAATGCGGCATACGAAAGACGCTTTTGATTAATTTGCTATACAAACAAACTCCAGTTACGAAAACATCTGCAAACAAACCGAAGCATTTCCTGGTCACAAGGTCAAACGAGACCTTCACGCGAAACGCAAAAACTTCTCTAACACATTCTCATAACGTAAAATTTTACTCAAAATAAAAATCCAGTCTTTAGTGCCGCGAGACATTGCAAACACTCAAAGACAATATTCCGACGTAAAATATCTTCCTAGATGAAAGTTCCATCTCAGAAACTCATGCATTCATACACACTAACATTTTTTCAAAAACACATCTTTCGCGAAGGCCCAAACTCAAACGGTAACACTTAGAATTTCGTTTGTTGCTAATCACAACAAACAAACTTTAACGTCCTAAACAAACTTAGCTATCTCCCCCATAGAGATAGGCTCTTAGACATCTGACACAAGGATAATAGTGCGCTATAAAAGTAATCAGATTTTTTTTGTCAATACTTTTAGACGACTTAGAAATTACCCCTGGAGAAATACTCGGTTTCCGATCGATGCAAGTCACATAAGTCGAGAAATTTTTGCAGACTTAAATATTGAGACAAAATCATGTCAAAACCGCAACGGGGGATTTGAGCCAAAACAGTCATCACAAACCCTAAACCAATAGTAAGCCTAGGTCTTGCCCTAAACCCAACACACTGGTCTTACACATCTCAAGGCATAGTGTCAACAGACTGATAGAAAATTCCAAAACATGTTCCTTTCTTATATTTACGTTTATGAGCCTCCACGAACTAAAAGCCTTCGAGTATTCTAATCTTGTAGAATGACAAGTATAACAATACGTTGAGCGTCAGAAATAAGATGATAACTCACACTCTTTCTCTCATATCCGCGTATAGGTTCTCTATACTTTTTTAAAAGGAGATGACCATTATTTTATAAATCCAAAAAAAACAGCCTACAAGGCTAGTCTCAAGGCCGACAAAGGTCCAAAATAAAATGCCATCGACATCAACATGTTCGAAAATCTACACACGATACTTAACTAGACCGTAAAGGTCTCATCTGAAAACTTAACATTTATCTTATTTCCATTTACCTTCTGCGGAAATTAGGTTCCTTCTCGTTTGAAATTGTAAATGGGCATTTTGCCGCAATTTAGACCTTTTCGGGCTGTTTTGTGACTTAAGTGTTCTTACTATCTCTTTCAAAGAAATCCCTTTTCATACGATGTTGGTTTCCGTACCATTAGTTCCATAAATAATATAAATTTTCTACTGATTCTTTCATAGCTGACTCAAGTTCTTCCTTAGCCGTGGGTGGATCCTTTAGTAGCTTCTCCATCATCCAGAATACTCTTCATCCCTAGTACCCCGAAGTGCGGCAGCATCTTGACCTTCCAAAGAGATAAGTCCCTAGTTCCATCAAACCTGTCCACTTCAATCCGTTAGTTGGACAATCTGACCTTCCTCGTATCTTAGATTTATCACACGCCTTTAACCTGAGAGCACTGATACCACTTTGTAACGTTTTCAGCCTCCTATGATTTTCAAACTAAGCGACCAACTTGCTAATTGTATGTTAAGTTAGTGAACACATGCAACTTTAGTGAGTTCCCAGCCTCTAGCTGGTACGTCTCATGGGAAAACTCTTGCTCCCAAACTCCACTAGATCAATAAAGAGTTACAAAAAAAACAATCACTTATAGAACTATGATAGTTAGAGCACCAAGAGAATACAATTAATATCAAATCCATTAAGATAGAACAATATGAATTCAACTATATTCTCTGAATACTAATATGTCTTTGTCTCTCTCTTTTGTGAAGTTTGAATAACCATGTTTCGTGATATCTTGTGGCTGAAGAAGAAATAACCGTATTTTTTTACTTTATTTAATTCACTTGTTATATATATATATATGCAGTTGATTTAATGGGTTTCATCGAATAGTCCGTATGCCCATAACTTATGTAAGTCGGCCAAACCGTTGAATAGATTTGAACAAACCTCACAATTGGAAGCATAACTCACATACGTAGTCCAGTAAAAAATTAAGATTATTCACTTCTTATTTACTTATTCAGTAAAAAATTTTTTTGAAAAAAGTGTTAATATGTATACTCTTTGAAAATGTCTAACTTGTGATGTTTTGATGTATTTCATTTATTAAGATAATCTAGTAGATGAAAAGAAGTGTTAATTTATAAACACTTGTGAAATCGACATTCTCCATACTGAAGATAAAAAAAAATCAGTTCAATTTTTTTTTGTTATTTAAAATTTAGTTCACTTTTTATTTTTATTTTTATAAATGGACATTAGGAATTTATCTAACAACTTATTTTTTTACATTTATTGGTTTCAAATTTTAAATATATTTATAAAGGTTTTTTCTTAAAAATAAATAGAACTGTGTAAAAGGATAAGAACTGAAATCTATTTTGGTTCCTAGCTCTTACTTTGGAGAGTTGAGGATCTATTATTTGCTTAGAATGGAAAAAGGTGGGGAATGTGAAACTAATCGTTTCCTTAAAAGAAATCATAACTCTCTAGCGTTCTTGCAAACCAATTTTGGGTCGATTTGTAGCAACGTTTTCTTTATCAAACTAATGTAACCAATGTATTATATTATTGTAAACCAATTATGTGTCGATTTGTACCAATGTTTTCTTTATCAAATTAGGAATATTTTGAGTGTTTATATTGGAAGCTGCCATTTTGCTGATGTTAAAACAATTAGCTTTTACAATTGGCAAAAAAAAAAAATACAGAGAAGGAGCATGATTCTCCATTTTTCTCCTTAGTTCATTTGTCTTCTTCTTACATAACCCACATAAAGCCATCAAACAATAATACCATGAAATACGTTACGTAACCTTTGTTCACTTCTTTCTTATATTCTTCTTTTTCATCTCCGTAGAAGTAAACCTCTTGTATTCCAAAGTCTGTGCTCTTACTGCAATATCTCCATTTCCTACCTATAATTGATGAGGGATCATTTCAAAATGGTCAGTTCTAACTCCTATGGATAGTGACTAAGCCAACATAGATTTAAGTAAAAAATGATACGGCATTGGTAATTAGACGGCAGGTTTCCGGTCGAAGCTAGCACAAATCATCTTGTGGTATGTAAAACTCTTAAACCCAAAAAAGCAAACATCCTTACTCTGCCTTGCTGTTGTCAACAGGTTAGCTTCTTCGTAAGAGGAGCTGGAAAATGACCAGAGTTTAGAAATGTTCTTGATCCGAAATTTTAATGCACAACTGAAATTAAGAAGTGTCATTAAACGTAGTTGATAAATTGGTTAAGGGAAAAATTGTGACGTTCAAACGAAGGCCATAATGTTGACCTAATCATTTGGCAGAAGTTGTGATCATTTGTTTTACTGTAAGAAATATAAATCAAAGAGGATGATTACTATTCAGATTTTCTGTGGATTTCTTTTTCTAATCTGCACAACCAAAAATATGTCTTCTCAATTTCAGACAAAGCTTTTTCAAATCGTAATCTCTTAATATGATTGAACCTCGTTAGATTCTTTGGACTTTTTTCATGTCACATATCAATCATCGCTCTTTCATTCTGGCACTCATCCACAAATGACTCCTCAAATGAACATATTGAAACAAAAATCTACTTCCAACCCAAACTGTCAATGGTGAAGCTTTTAAGATCATAAAATCCGAAGAGGCATAAGAAGTTTCAGAAACTTGAGAGGATAAACATATGTCATTTGCAGTTGCTTAGGTGGATATTTTCAATGAAAAATTCATTATATATATGATTTGACTCAGGAAGTGAGTAGAAAAGTATGTCTTCATAAAGAAAGAAAAAAACAAAATTAAACGCTAGAGAGGATAAACATAGGGAGAATTTGGTTAATAATCAAACTTGGATTGGAAATTAAGTGCATGCCATTGATTTTGACAGAATTAGGAAGTTAACATTTATGGTTATTTTTATCCGGTAATACCCTGCGTTGGGACAAGTCTCCAGTTAAAGTGAGAGGTGTAGATGACGTCGACGAAAAAAAATATGGCCCAGATTTAACATTTACTGTTGAGAAACTATAACAAGGAAGTTAGCCACGTCACAAACCCTAAATACTATTTAAAAAAAAATCATAATGTTCTATTCCATATCACTAAAATAGAATAGGACACCAACCTCATCCTAACCCCTAAATAATAAATCGTATTCCAACCCCAACCTCAAACCCTAAATACTAAACCCTAAACCCTAATTACTAAACCCTAATCCCAAAGATAAACTCTAAATCCAAATATAAAACTTAAACCCAAATAGAATAGAACAAACTATATAGCATAGTACATATTGGTAAAATTATGAAATGTCTATGATTGCATGAAAAAGTTAATGATGATCCCAACCTCAAACCCACATTCCAAATACTAAACCCTAAATCCTAATCACTAAACCCAAATAGAAACCAAAAATTCAAATATAAACCTTAACTCAAATAGAATAGAACAAAATAAATAGAATAATACATATTGGTGAAACTAAGAAATGTCTATGATTGCATGAAAAAAATTAATGTTGACCCCAACCCGTAAATGACCCTAAACACTAATCACTAATCTCAAACCCAAATACAAATCATAATATATGTTTATAATACTTTAAATAAAATTAAAATCTAAAAATAGTATTTCATATTTTGTAATATCAAACTCTATAGAATAGACTTGTGAAGTTTGCATTATAGAGAAGATTGATGGCGGAAAAAATAAAAATTGACGACATCATAAGATATTCAGACTAACTGTATCGAAAGAAATTAAGATTGACGGCATTAGAGAAAAGAGGTGGAAAATACAACATCATATGAATATCATTCCATTCAACATCACATTGTATTCTATTTTATTTGATGTCATAATACATTCTATTCCATCTACGTTTAACTATACTATTTCTCTTTACAAAATCATATACACACGAATATAAAACACATATATACACCGATACAAAACTCATATCAATAGAAGATGAAACAACAAATAACAAGATTGAATCCTCATTTTCAAGCATCAAATGAAATATAACACATAGTTCATAATATATTAATAAACATTGCAAATCAGAAAAAGTCAAATTTGAAAGGAAGACAGTCTGTTCTATTTCATAAAATAGCATAGAAATACACTCCTTGTTCATCTTCTCCTCGTCTTCGAACCCGAAACCAAAACTTACAGATTTTCACGTTTTGTCTTCATTTAGTGCTAAATCTTGGATTGGGAAGATGGATGCACGTAGTTGCAACACTGTGGTCACGAATTTAGATTTCATAATCAAATCCTTCGACTCTCTTCTCCAACGAAGTCCTCACAACCGACATGCTCCTCCAAAATTCGCTGATGGAGATGTACTCGGTGGCTTCGGGATCGCATCTTTAAAATCGATCTTCTCCTCTATAAAACTTTACCAGGAAGGATGTTGGTGGTGTCGGGCTCGTGAAATTCTCAGAAGTAATTTATTCATCTTCACAATTTTACCAAATAATTATTTTCAGAGTGGTGTGGAAGAAAGAGTGGCCACGCTTTACTTTCTACTTTAACTAATTATAATTTAAATTTATTTTTGTTTCAGGTTTCACCGGTTAAAGACAAAGGTATAAGTGTATTATTACATAAAATATGTATTATATGTGATCAAGTTAGGTCAATTCGTCACCTAATGAATTATAATATTTTTGTACGTTATAGAGTGCAATTTTCCATAAACATATGTCATTTGCATTTGCTTAGGTGGATATTCTCAATGGGAAAAAAAATCTCTCATTATATATATGATTTGATTCCAGAAACGAGTAGAAAAGTATGTCTTCGTAAAGAAAGAAAAAAAAAACAAAATTAAACTCTAAAGAGGATAAACATATGTCATTTTTCAGTTGCTTAGGTGGATATTCTCAATGGAGAAAAAAATTTCTCATTATAATTGATTTGACTCTGGAAGCGAGTAGAAAAGTATGTCTTCATAAAGAAAGAAAACAGCAAAAATTAAACGCTAGAGAGAGGGGTCGAACCTCTGACCTTGTGGTTAACAGCCACACGCTCTAACCAACTGAGCTACTCCAGCTCTTTGATATTCATATTCAACACAACAATATGTCAATATGATAAAATAAAGACAAATAAGATCATGGGTTTGAAGAGTATTCTTTGCCCGCTTTGAAGAGATCAGTAAGGTGCAAACTGCAAAGTTTTTCTATGTTCGAGATTCAGGTTGATTTGAACCAAACACAAAGATCTGAAGAGTGTTTGGAAGTAATTGCCTGGAATTTTCTGCTTCAATGATTCTAGAGATAGATCCGATTATTTTATCCGGCGATCAACAAAAGGTGTTTCAGCGGATTATTGTCATTGTTCTCTATTTCTGCATGTATCTATCTGACTCATTTTTACTTCTAATATTAACATAGTCGACAAATATCGTTTACAAAATATAAGAAAAAATTAACTTTGAGGGGCTGACTGGTGTTGCGGTTACGGTTGCGGGCGTTTGCGGATGCGAGTAGTTGCGGTTTTATGCGTTATTAAGAGATTTGGACGACTGGTAAAACAGTTAAAAATTGTTGCGTTTGCGGGATACTTATGACTGGTTAACCACCAAATATAGCAGTTGTTAAATATAAATGAACAATATTTATATTTTATATAATTATAAAAATACTGAAAATCATATTATTATAATAAATATAAAATTATATTTATAAAATTATACTATTAATTTTAATAAAAAATATAGAAATATTTTTCTTTAAAGTTTTATAAAACAAAATTAAAATATAATATATATAAATTAGTATTTATATTATTTCAATTCAAAATTTAATTGAATATTTTTTATTTTTTATTTATATAGTTTTTTGAAAAAAAAAAAATTTACCCTCCCGCTACCGCCCGCAACCGCAAACGCTAGCTGGAACCAACTTTTGAGTTTTAGAGGTTTATAACGGTTTGAAGCGATTTGTAGCGTTTTGTATGATTGTTACAAAACGCCAACAACCGCTACCAACCGCAAAAGCTGCGTTTGCGGGTGGTAGCGGGAAAACCAGTCACGCCCTCAGTATTATTTCAGGTATCTCAAAATTAGGAAAGTCCCAGATCAATATCTTTTTTTTTAAATGAATGATTTGTGGAAAAAGATGACGCACCTAATATTTTAATTTTGACGGAAAAACATCCATCATGTTTCTGTTTCATGATCCGATCAATTTTTCGAAGTTAAAAAGGAGATGAAAGTGTAAACAAAAGATGGATTTATTGTGAAGGCTTAAGTTATCGAAACCCAACTGAAAATAATCTCAAGTTCAAGACTAAACTTAAACACACGGAAAAGGATAAGTAACCAAAACATTAAATAACTTCTTCGCTACAAAGGTCGAGAAAACACAAGAGCGCTATCATAACAGCTAAAGACATCTACAAAAAGGTGTTCAATCAGGTAAAAATGAACCAATTAAAACCAAAACAAATCAAAAATTTTTTTTTATTAAAAATAACATAAGTTAAGTGTTACTTTGCAAAAATACATATTATCAAAAATATATTAATATTGGGGTTTACATTTTAATGATTATTATTTTAGGTTTAGTGTTGAATGAGTGGGGTTGAGTTTCTAAATGTTTTATAAATATTTAGAAAAATAATTTAGTCTATTTTCATCATAATTTGAAGGTATTTTTGAAAGTTGTCATTCATTAAAGGTAAATTTACAAAATGGTATTAAACTGATGGTAGAATTGCAATTTCTCCAATAAAAAAATGGTTTGAATTTGTAATATCAAATATACCGAATACTATTTTAAAAACATTTCGTATAGAAATATAGTTTGGTATATAAACCGATTAATATAAAATATAATAGTATAATTGTATGTAAATTATATAATATAATTAATAATATAAACGAAATTTATTTTATTGATATGATATTTATACTCAAAATTTTGATTTAATATTTTGTTTAAGTTAAAAGTTAATTTTCATTTTATCAAATTAAACAAAACATAATTTTTACCTTTTTGAAAAATATGTGTGCTAATATTTGTTATTTAATAATATTATGGTTTACTATTTTTTCTTATTTTTATTCTATAAAAAGTATTATTATTATTAACTTAAAATGTTTACTAATTATTTTAAAATAATATAATAAAAAAAAAATTATTTAAAACTTAAAATATCTTCATGATTTATTAAAGTCGATATCTATTCATATAAAGTAAAATTTACAAAATTTTATAAAATTTAAATATATGTATAGTTTTTTTGGTATAGAATTGAATAAACAAAAAACCGACGGTATAAACTGAGCCGTACCAAAATATATATGGTATTAATATGATAGTTATTTTTATAAACCGAAAAACTTAAAAACGAAATATGGTTGGACACCCCTCAAAAACGAACCGCTCTTGTTTGATAACTTATATTTGATGAAATTAGATATAGACTTCTAATTAATAATTATTAGATAACTTATATATTGTATTATCATATGCAAAAATAAACACATAAATTTAAAAAAAAAATTTAGATTTCAAAGGTCCTTGTTAAAGCTCCTTGTCAGACAGAATTAAAACGATGCACGACTTTACATTTGTGTCATAAAATATACACAAAATAAAAAAATCCTCTACTCTCCCCCAGATAATTCCAGTTTGAATGATTCTCTCAGAAGACAAATTGAAGTAGTTTAGATTTAAAAATAAAAAATTTTGAATAAATGGGATTCTAGTCCTGATATGATAAAATTTAATGTAAATTCCTTTGCATTTCCAAAAAGTTTAAGAACTTTTTATGGCCATACTCCAGTGTGAGTATCTTAGAGCCTCCACCATTAAAATTTGTATTTGATTCCTAGTTTTTTTTTTCTTAAATCAAGGAAAAAAATTGTTCAAATAGCGATGCTACAGTCTTCATTGTTAAAGGATTTTCCTATTGAATTTTCTTCATATATATTGTAGAAAAAAATCTAATTTCAATTAACATCTAGGGAGAGGTCTCATGAATTAAGAGCAGTATTAACCCGGGTCTCTTAAGGTGGGGTTCTTGGCTTTTCAAAGAAACGTTTCTTAGCTTTTAACTAAGAAAACCTAAGAACCGTCTCTTAAATAAGAACCATAAGAGACGTCTCTTAGCGGGAAAAATGTAAAAAAAAAAAATTAAAAAGACAAATTTTACATTAAGAACCCCACCTTAAGAGACCCGGGTTAATCATGGCTTAAGAAGATGTGCGCTTGTGGAAAAACAATGATGACGTTTTCCAGTGTAAGTTCAGCACGAAGAACACAAGGATGCTGGTCCGATCTGCCTCGCCAAGGTGTGGTTGGTATAGAGGTATCTGGTTCTTCTTTGCTACTCCCAAATATGCACTGGTCACTTGGATAGTAATGCACAACAGATTATCAACGGGTGATACGATGATTAAATGGAACCCACAAGTGAGTTCAGTGTAACACCACAATGGAGACAAGGGATCACCTACTTTTTGAGTGCTTGTATTCCAGTGACGTTTGGAAGAGGTTAACATAAAATCTGATAGGAATACGCTACTCCGGTAACTGGGTGTCATTGCTGCAGCTTCTGGTTGATGGTCAACATGACAAGATTCATCTCTTTTTGCTCCGCTACACTTTTCAGCTAATTGTCTACTCGTTCTGGCGGAAAGAAATAGTAGGAGACATGGAGGTAGAGCACAAACAGAATATTCGCTATACCGCTACATTGATAAAGGTGTGAGAAATAGAGTTTCTACAATCAAGATGCTGGGAGGTAAGGGATATGAGGAAGTAATGGGGAGATGGTTTGACTCTAGATGACATACTATCTTCTAATACTAAAAGGCTAATAAGCTTGATAGTTAGCCTATCCACCTCAGCCTGGAAAATCCACCAATTAGAGTGCTTTAAAATGCCATGTCATATTGTTAATGGGCTGGCCGAATTTTATTAGTTTAATGGGCTCTTGGCGAATTGTATTTGTATAATGGGCTCAGATCTTTTTAACAATAAAAAGCACTGCCAGGCCCTAACACGAATTGTATTGATTAAGGCCTGCTCATTACACGCATAAGAATATTGTGTTTCGGGCCAAACTAAATACTAAGCCCACTGTGTCGACGAATCAGAAACCCTAACCCTATTAGCCTCTCTGTCGATCCGAGATGTCCGATTCTTCTTCTTCCCAACTCTTCTTTTGCCTTCTGCGATTCATCTTCTTGAGCGTTTCTTCTGCCATTAAAGATCAAGAAATGATATCGTTTGATCTCCTACTAATGGTTTCCTTTCATCTCCCACAATTTCTCATTCTTTATATACTCCACTTTTTCTCATTCCTAAAAATCAAAACCCGAGAGGATACAGTGATTAAACCGGGCTATAGGCATGAAGTCAAACGGCAATTCTTCCGTCTCATCCGCCAATTCTTCCGTCTCATCCGCCAATTCTCGCGGCGTTATGTTCTTCAGAGATATCTCCTTGGGACCCCATGAAGCCGAGTTACGATTCCGTCTGCTCCATTTCTGGGAGGCTCGAAATCCGTCAACGAAGACCCTTATTGGTCTCGAGATGCTTCTAATCGACGAACAGGTTTGTCAATTTTCGAAAATATACTTGCGTGAGTTTTTTAAAAAGATTGTGTTAATCTGGCCATAATGGACAGGGAACTGTGATTCAAGGGTTTATTCCATCAAGGCGTGTTCAGTCATTTTTGCCTCAAATGAGAGCAGGAGCAGTTTATAGAATCATCATTTACGGATCCAAAAGCAAAGCGGTGTATCAGGTTGCTGATCATGCCGTGACAGTTTCTTTGTCATGGAACTCTGCCATGGTTGCTCTTGAAAACAGTGACATTCATTTCGACGAAGACCGGTTCCGGTTCCATTCACATCAAGAGTTCGAAGATAAGTGTGACCTCAAAGGCGGCCTTTACGGTAAGTTTATAACTGTCATGTTTTGTACTTTTTCCAGTGTTCATTTTGCTTATAAAATTCCTGAAAATTTTATAGATGTAGTTGGCCACATGAAGTTGGTCAATGAACAAACCCTCAAAGACCGTCCCATCCTTGACGAAGTGGAGATTGCGACCACACGCCGTGTGTTGATTCATGTGCAATCACATGGGTATGTGTTTTTTTTTTTGCCACAAACTCTTACTACATGTTTTAATCCGTTAGTGTGATTCTTTTGCAGTGGACCGCTGTTGAAACTCTATCTTTGGGACAAGGCTGCAATGGACTTCTGCAGAAGGTTCAACTCTTCTAAAAGCACTCCCACTGTGTTGTTGGTCACAACTGTAAACCCTAAACGTCTTGGAGGTTATAATTTCCCTCTTACGTATGCCATATTGTCCTGAGCATTTTATTTGTTTGAGATTGGTAGCTAATATTGTGTCATGTTATATATCTTCCGGTTGGTTTATTTTCAAATGCTTTCTCTATTATGCAACAGGTACCCTGGCTCTAACGTCTATGTCATCTTCGCGAGTTTTTATGGATAACGATGTCCAGCCAAGCAGAGATTACTTCAACTGGTCAGTGATCATGAATTTAACATCTAATGCTTGGCAAATTCTATCAGTAATGTCCTACCCTGTCGCAGTGATTGCATAAAAGTAATGGTTTATAATTTGTTCCAGGTTGGGGTCTAATCCAGAGATTGCTGAGATGGTTAATGCAGATGTGGTTACTAAGTCTGAAACACTTACCATAGGGGAGATATACTCTTACATCAAGCAGGAAGATGCGAAGGTACAACTGGAACTATGTCCTTATAACTGTATATTAAGTGTTTAGATATTTACATCAGTTCCTTATGAATTATCGCAGGTTGCCTTTTTTGAATGTACAGCAACCATAGATGATGTTGTCCATGGCTCTGAGTGGTATTATATTGGCTGTAGTAGGTGTCACACTAAGGCTATCAAAGGCCCTACGTCACTGGTGTGTTCGAAATGTGGGAAGGCTGACATAGCATGTGCTGCAGAGTATGTGTCCTCCCCTCAGTATTCAATTACAATTTTGGTGGTATTGACTTCTGGTTTTCTTGGCAACAGGTATCGTGCAAAGATCTCCGTGTATGACAATAGTGAGCAAGCTGTTTTCGTCCTGCTCGGTGATGCCGGTCGTCAGTTGACTGGGAAGCATGCATCATAGTTAGTTGACAACTATTTTGAGGTAACTTTATCTCGGACTATATATCAGCTTTGCGTTAATTAATAACACATCGTTTTCCTTGAATGTTAGGCTAATAAAGACCAAGGAGACGACCGTGAGGTTCCTGTACCACAAGCTTTGATTAGTGCAATTGGACAAACACATAAGTTCACTGTGAAAGTATCAGAGCATAACATTACTGGTAAGACCCGAGCTTTGACGGTCACAAAGATCATCTCTGAAGTAGCTCCTCAACCTAAGACAGATTCACTTGGAACCCCCATTGCTGCAACGCCCTTTGGAAGCTTGCTGACTGCAGAGGAAGTATGTGAGCATTCAAAACCCTGCGAAGATTCTGAGAACGAGGGGGCTAAAAGAAAGTCTGGCAGTGTTGAGCCAGGTAGAGGTAAACGTCATAAACATGAGAATTAGAGGTTCCACCAATGTTCTCAGAGATTATGGGGTTCATTGCAGTTTAAGTTTCTATTTCCCAGTTTAACATTATCTAAGAGGCTATGGAGTCTATTGCACTTTAAATTTTTAGTTTCCAGTTTATCCTTTCAGTTTTCATTTTCAGAGTTTTGTTTACCTTTTTAGACAGTTTATCTGATTTGAGTGAACTTTAAGATAATCGCTTGGCCTTTTTATGCTCATACTATTTCAACAGATAGCTTTCATACGTACGTCTAATACATAAGAAAATCAAATTTCAGTGGAAATAAGTGAATAATAAGGTCAACAATCTCCTTGAGCAACAATTTCACCATGGCAGTATGAGCTGAGTGGATATGGACCTGGTTTATGTATATAGAGATAAATATATTAAAAACATATGTAAAAAGGTTTGTTTCGACGAGTGTTTGAGTATAGCCGTTTTCATAAGTTGTATTCATACGTATTTAGTAACTATTTAATTACATACGTAAAAAGGTTTATACATATTCATAGGTTGGTATACAAAATTAGAAACTGCAGTCTCTGTATCATCAATGCTGAAATTACTCTTAGGTTACACCTGATAATTTAGAAGCATTTAAAAATCCATTAAGCAGTAGTTTTTACACTTGTTTACGTTATGTGATTTAACTTTGATCAAATAAACAGAAGCATTCAAAATTTCATTTACTAACTAAGACCATACCATTTAGAAACCACACTCACGTCACATATATATATGGGAGATCACCATATTTGGGAGACACAAAGGAGAAATAAGGCATCATGGGCTCACAGTCACATATTTCTTATTCATTTTCCGTAGACACGGGACCTGCAACAACACCTCCGGATAGAAAGATCACCATCAAGATTAAGCGGCCAAATACAAATCAAACAGAGATAGACTTCGGGATAAAATGTTTAACCACCGCTAATGGTCATTTGGACGATGCAACCACTGATCTGATGGAGTACATGCTCACCTACCATGATATCAACATCAATGCTGCTACACGAATTATAGACTTTGCTAGCGACAAAGTTGCAGCTGTCGTTTCATCACTCAACGATTACGCAAGTACACACCTATGCATCTTCCTCTACATAACAGATTTCAACCCCCAAGCAACTCACAGAATTGACGTCGACGTAGCTAACATCGACCTCAAAAACACAATCAGACAACCCACACCGGAAGAAGAAGACAAAATGTGCATCATCTGCCAATCTACTTTCCTTGGGACAGAGGATATAAACTCATTGCAATGCAACCACGTATACCACTACCAGTGCATATCCGAATGGATCGGCAATAATTTAAGTTGTCCAGCATGTCGTGATACACGTTTCTAGCTTCACTTTTCTAATTATATAAGTCATATTATACTGAGCTATTAAACCATATTAAGCTTTTTTTCCCGCAAAGTAATTTATTAATATTATCTTAAAAGAATAAAATATACCGTCACCAGTGATATTCTATCGGGTTTATTAGTATTACCTTATTCCAAACTTTTAGGGAAAAAGAAATTCTGAAAATAAACCTAAGCCAAACCCAAACAAAACAATTTTGAAAATGAATAACTCCTTTTTCTAAATTAAATAGCACATATCCAGCCCAGCAAAAAGGCAAAAAATCGGTAATAGATCACCAAACAATTATTATACCTAGCGACATATATAAGTTGTAATTTATTTTGGGCCCATAATTGTTACCATATAACTTAAAACAAAAAAGAATCGCCAAATCTTATGCCAAACTTTGTGGGGAAAAAAGTTCTAAAACTAAGCCTAAGGCAAACCCAAAAAAATGATTTCAAAAATTAATAAATCCTTTTTCAAAACGAAATGACACATATCCAACCCAGAAAGAAAAGGTAAGAAAACGGTAATAGATCGGTAAACAATTTAATTAGACCTAGACAAAAATACCGGGACCAAATAACCAAACGGGGACAAAAAAATTTGAAATATCCAAATTTTTTGTCTTAATTAGCTTAATTATTCTAAATTTTACCCAACTTTGATAACAATTGTTACTCCCAAATTTTCAAACAAATCAAAGCTCTTTATATAAAAAATCATTACCTATCTGTATTTCTATATTCCATTACATGAAAGTCGTCGCTTCACTGCGAGAGTGGGTTTTGAGCTATCAATCGCAATACCAAGTTGGATGTCAACACCCTGAATCATAAACGCAAATATTTCAGACCTTAGAAAGAGATCTGAAAATGCTACTAAAATATTCAAAGAGTAACAGTCTAAACCACTGCTTCTAACCTAGGCTCACGAAAACTATTGTTCACAAATATACTAGGAAACAAATGTCGCACATCATAGGTAGTTATCTATATCCAGAGGTTCTACCTGGCCTAATGCTTGCAGGCAAAGAGCCCGTAGAGCTCCTTCTGCCAGGTCAACAGGTAAACTTCTCCTGTAGGACAGGAGAAAACAAAAAAAAAAGAAGAAGGACATTTAAATAAGGTTGTTCACAGGTATCAACAGTTATCACGGTTGACAATAGAAACTTTATCATATATGAACCTTTGCTCGGCTGAAAACTGAGGGAGGACATGCTTGACAGCACAGTCAAGATATCCAGCTGCCTTTAAGAATATATCAATTGAAGCTTTCGTAAAATCAAAAAAGTTTAAATCCCATATGGTATGCTCTTACTACATTCTATATTATTCATACGTTTAATACATTCTGTAACATTTTTTGCTGTACCAGCAATTTGGAAAGAAAATTCTAAAGTTAATTCTTAAAAAAATGGCGTCAATATATACATCTTATATATATATATATATATATATATGAAAATATAATTTAAACAAAATACCTAAATCTAAGCCATAAAAACAAAACAAAATATATATGGAAACCCATCATCAAATCAAATCAAATTAGCATCTATAATTAATTTCCGAATAAGGAGGTTATAGCTCGAATTTATTATTTTAGAATAATTTCCTTTTTTCTCTTCTCTTCCCTTCTCTCTTCGTCATATTCTCTTTCATATTCTCTCTCTCTTATGGCGAAACTGTTCATGTCAAATATAAACCAAGAACGTTTTCGTGCGTTCGAAACCGACGGGGGGGTGGCTAAGCAGGAATTTGCTGTTGCGGATCCGATTTTCACTGCGAAGGCGAAGGAGCCGAGGAGTAAGATGAAGAAACTGCTTCGGAAGATTGACGAAGACGGTGGTGATTTCAGTCTTCAGGCAATCGATCAGTTCCAGATGCTGACAAAATCTTCATCTCTGAAGATGCTAGAGACAGTGTCTTGTCCTCAGGAGTTTCTTTGTCCTCTGTCTAACGAGCTCATGCGTGATCCCGTCGTTGTTGCTTCTGGTCAGGTCAGTGACGTCACTATGATGGAAATATAGTGTCTTTTGATGAAATTAACGACAATACAATTGATCTTTGACTTGGCTTTTCAATTTCCTGTGCTGTTTTACAGACATATGATAAGTTAAGGAACAGAAATATTTGATCTTTCAAAATTTTTCTGCATTTTCTTTTATAATATACCTATAAGTTGAATTGAAAATTCACATTTCTGTGTTTGTGTTTTTACAGACATATGATAAGTTGTTCATTCGCAAATGGTTTAGCACAGGGAACAGAACATGTCCCAAGACTCAGCAAGTTCTGTCTCACACATGTTTAACTCCAAATCTTTTACTAAGTGATATGATCTCGAAGTGGTGTAAGACGGTTGGATTAAAGATGATGAAACAGAATCGGTCCAAACATGTTAATATAGAGGAAGCTGTCACTAGATCAGATCGTGAGGCTTCGAACTCCATGCTCCGTAAAGTGTGGTCGTCGAATATTGGAAATGAAAGATCAGATGCAAAGGATCTAAGACTTTTGTCCAGGAAAGACAATAAGTTCCAAGCTCTTTTAGGCGAATCATCAAATCAAATAAACAGGTTAGTGAATCCATTCTTCAGCTTCAAGCAATTAGAGCAACCATATTTTATAAAAAAAAAATCTTCCCCTTTGTCCACAGAGAACAATCGTCACAACCAACTATTCGCTTGAGCGATCTTAATAATAGACTTGGAGAACAAATATCAACACCGACATTAGTTCGTATGAGTCATTTTTGGCCCATCACAGATCACGCCAGCAACATGTTAGGCACATCTTTCATATGTTTTGATTCGAAGGTTTGTTAGTTATGTATATTGATTGATATCGAACGAAAAACAACAAGTAACTATTTGCTTCGTACTCAGGGACAAACTCTGGAAGGGCGGCTCTCACTTAACGCAACAAATGAGAACCCACAACTCATATCAGTAGGGGCTATGTACCACCTGACAAATTATATTGTGGTCCCAAACAATCACAGAAACAAGCTAACTCCTCAGCGATACTTCATTCACATCAACCATGCGACAAGTGTGACAAAACTAGAAGACACAATCCCCCACTTCCCTGCTCACAGCTTCTCCCTCACAGCTTCAGTCAGCTTATACAATCAGCCACTTCCACCACCTACCTTCCAGGTAAAAGAATCGCCCTACCTAAGTACCAAATGTCTAGCTAATCACATATATAAAATAGATGTAGTTGGCCAAATACGCATTTTGCAAGGAATCAACTACGACTACCCTGAATCAAAAGCAAAGCTCATTATTGGTTTGCTTTTAAACAGGTAAAACTGAGTAACATTTATCACATATTAAGCATATTATTCAAACTTATTATAAAACAACGTTGTAGATCAAAGATGGTAAAGCTTACACTATGGGACAACCAAGCATCTCTTTTTCGGGTCCTGCAAAGCATAAGCAATCAGAAATATGAAGTTGTCATAGTAACAAGCGTAATCCCAAGTTTAAGTAAAGGTAATGATGGACAACTTCAATTTTCAATAGTTCACAATAACACTTTCTTATTTGCAGGTAAGCTATTGCTTGCGTCATCCTCGGCGACCCAATATTACTTTGACAACACTATCGAACTCATCAGAGATTTCAAAGGCAAGATAAGAAACAATATCAATATGTGAGGATTCTCTAAAATTATTCCTTCATACATTTTTTTAAAGGTTCTTCATAATTACCGAGACTGCAAATATAATGCTGAAGTTGAAGTTATTAATCTTTAGAATCTGATAAAACTTTTTGAAAAGATTGTTATAATTATTAATATATATTAATATTTATATTACAAAGAAACGCAAAGATATTATGCTTAAAGCAGTAAGAATTATTTTATCATTTGTTTTGATGAAATACATTTTGCTAAAAGTTTTTCTGTTGATTGTCAAAATAAAAAACCACACGAACTGAGTCATCACTTCTACTTTGATTTAAAAACAAAATTTGCAGTAGTGATACCAATATTGAAACATTTAATGTAGATTAATCATTCAAATCTTATTTTACTTATTTGTCTCATAAAGTTAATATAGTTTATTCCACAAGTAATATGGTCTATGAAGTTATGAAATCTAAATTATTCGATAAAATCTTAACTCTAGAGAATTATATTACTATAAGAACCAGCACTAAAACCATTAATATTTAAATAACCATACATGTCATGTCTAAGTGATAATAGAAGAAAAATAAACTTATAGGAACTGCACATTTCTGAATCATAACATATCCATTAATTTTACATGAATGTGCACTATTTCAACATATATATATATATATAATATATATATATGCTTAATTTATGTTATATTGCTAATATCAAAGCTTCAATTCATCCTTGCAATTTGCCGCCAACAAAAATAGGAATTCTTACAAAATTAATAGTAATTTGTAGAATTAAGCAACATAAACATTTTATTAAATACGCATTCAGATAATATATAAGAGACAATAAAAATTATTATTAAATTTAGACATCCATGCCCAATCAATATTTATCAATAATTTTCAAACATCTATCTGATAAAACTTAGGATATGATATAATCACCTAAAGCTACTTTGTTACCATAAACCATAACTTCTTTCTGGTATAAGCTATAATGTTAGCAATTTGAACTTAAATGTTATATGGCACGTTTCTATATTTAATTTTAATCTTGCATTTTAAATTTGATTAGCTTTAATGTATGCATATGGATTTCAATTCATGTAACCGCTTAAGAAATTGTTATGCTTATTTAGATGATATATTATTGATATATATTATATTATATATATATATATATGTATAATTCTTATTCCTCATCTTTTCTAAAGTTAGATTAAACCCACGCTGCAAGATTAATAAAAAAATATGATCCCTATTAAATGCATAGATATTACATAGTAACTGTAGTAGATTGTTGCAAACTTACTTAAATGACAAATAATAGTACGAATTGTTATGTCAGATCTTCCTTTTTTAAAAAAAATTTGGTTTACAAACACATTAGTCTTTCCTTCGTAAATTTTAGGATGAAGTCATTTAAGGACGTAAATATCTTCGCAATGTAACATCTTAAAATTAAATGCCAAGATCCCACCATTTAAGAACGGCAATAATGCCACTAATTTAGCAAAAAAACATAAAGTCAAACTCAATAAAAATAGGAAATAAATTCTGGCTATAAATCTTCCTCCAAAGGAATTAGGGATAACATCTCATAGCGTTGGAACAGCAAA